>JAODYD010000001.1:1452934-1540686 GCA_026262445.1 Bipolaris bicolor | reverse complement strand
AGTGAAATGTAATGATACGTACGAATTTTAAAAAAAAATATTGAAATAGAGTAGTTAAGTGGATATGTACATGACTAAATTGTATATGTGAACTATGAAAATCAAAAAAAAAATGAAATTACATGGATAGAAGTAGGATAGTTAGCTACGTCGAGTACATCCCCTTCAATACATAAAAGCACGACCGGACTCACAAGAAGACTAGATAAAAGGGTACAAGATACAACACAGCGGGGGAAACATTGTGGGTTGATGTATATAACATGGGATACAAATGAAATTGGTAGATAGGAAGGAAAAATGGTATAAAGGAACAAAATGCTACAATTGCCACCGATGAAGAGATTTAGATCAAGACAAAGAACAGCCGATCCCGCGCTATGCCGTCTTGTTAAATCAAAGATAATCCACCCAGCAATATACAATTGTACATCAGGAGCTTTGCACAAAAAGAAAAAAAAAGGGCTCGAGTCCTCCTTAGTTTACAATTCCAAAACCCCCAAGCCGGCAAACCGTACTTAATCATCGCCGTCATCATCATCGTCATCCTCCTTCCCCTTCACAGTCTCCATCTCAACCTGCCCTTGGACCTCACCCTTCTTATTCGTAGTCGTAATCCTATACTTGCCTCCATCCCACAGATCCTTGAACGTAAGTTCTTTGGTACGACCCAACGACTCGATACCAGCGATACGATCGAGGGTGGCCTCTAGGAACTTTTCAAATTCGGGATCGGCACAGATTTCGTTGAAGGCGCGTTGCATGGGGACGGAGTCAGCGCGGACGACGGCGTGCGAGTCGATGGAGAAGATGGAGAGGTCGTGGTGTTGGCGGATGAAGTCGGAGCGCGTCATGATGTAGCGGGCGCGGTGGAGGGGGATCGATGGCAGGATGTGGCCGGCTTTTGGGTCGTAGTTTGCGTCCATTTCGTGGTAGCGCTTGTACAGGGCATGGGCGAGGACCATGGCGGTGGACTGGTCATTTCCTATTAGCATTTGACACAAGAAAGGGTAGGCAAAGGGTATAACTCACCGCGTATTTTTGTTGATCCATGACATCGTCGTCCATTTCCTCGCCGAGAATGGCGCAGTTGTTTAGGAACCAGATTTTTTCCATTTCACAGATGCTGTCGCACTTGGCAATCATGTCTTCTGATTTGGCGACGCGGTTGAGAAAGGTTAGACGACCGCCAATCTTGTCGTAGATTTCTTCGAGGATGGATTCTTTCACCTTCTCGCCATAGTACTTCATCCGATAGTTTCGCAGGGCTTGCATAGCACGGTCTTTGGTCAGATCCTTGATCTGGTGGACTTCCATGCGCGTGGCATATTGCTTCAGTCGTTCAAAGACCCAATATTTGTCCGAGTTGATAATGACAGTTGCAAGATTAGAGGCAGCCCATTGCTCTGCACGTTGTTGAATGAGCTCAAGGAGATCCCTACCGTCCTCGTCATCTCGAATCAAATGGGCAGAGTTGATAATGAGGATCAGTGGTCGCCCAATGGTCGCGCGTCGCCTGAGAGCTACTTTTTCAAGCTTGTTGAAGGCACGTTCAATGTCGAGGATGGGACCCGCATCGCGTGGTCCACGGATGGAGAAGAGCGAGCCAATATTGTCCTCGTGATATTCAAAATCGAGACATCGACCCAGCCGGACACGAAAGACTTCAAGGTCGGCATGGGCTTCCATCATGGAGCATCCTTCGCCGTTAATCTTGGCCATGGCATCAATCAGCATAGACGTTTTTCCCGTGCCCTTTTCGCCAATGAGCAGATGATAGCGTCCTTTGGTCTGGCCCCAGACAATCTTATCAATCTTTTCCTGCTCATCACGGGGGATCCATCGATCGTAGCCTTCGTCATCATCATCCTCAATGTTGCCTTTGGTCACATTAAGCCGCGTGGGCTCTGCGCCGGTCTTGGGCATCTCTTTGCTAGTCGCGGCCAGATCAAGTACAGGATCGCCCTCACGAAAAGCATTTTCCATCTTTTCGAGCACGTTCCACTTGTAGTACTTGGTGTAGCCAATGCCCACACAGCCCAGGATAAAGATGCTCGCTCCCGTGGTGGCAGCGGCCTCGAACATTTTCCAGCCAGTACTACGCCAGGCAGCTCTTTTAGCCTCTCGTTTGTCAGACTCTGCTTCTGCTTCCTCCTCCTCCAAACGCTCAGCAGCATCGTCGACTGGGTTAGGCGCCTCGTTACCAGGAGCAGGAGGGCCAGACTGGCCACTCAGAGCGCGGACCCGCCGAGGATGACATAACCTTGTCCGCAGTACCGAGCCAGCCTGCTGAGAGGGGTACGCGAAGGGCTGTCGCAGATACGCGACTGGGAGGCGCATTGGTTTGGCCCCCAGGAGGGGCCGTAGGATTAGCATTATTGCTGTTGTCGGGTGCGTGCGCGTGTGCACGCGTACTATACAGTAAACACGGGCGCCGCTTAACCGGCCAAGACGAAAGAAAGGAAAAAGAAGAGAAGAGAAGGGAGTGACGAGGACAAAAGAAAGCAGAGAAAATGGGGGTGCAATGCAATGGGACAAGATGGCAAGACGAATGTAAGATGATCCAAAAGGGGGGAAGCTGGTAGTGGCGGGCCGAGGGGCGGGAGATGCCAAGACCAGATAGAGGCAGCTGCGATGGGAGACGAGATTGTGGGTGAGGGGAGCGGGACACACGCGAGGACCCCCACCATGTCCCATATCCAGTCCTCGCTACATGTCAACTACATACACATGTTTATGGATAGTTATACGTGTATACAGACACGGCCAGCCGGACAGGTCGCTGGCAGGCGATGACGATGTCATTGGACTGACGCCGCCGTCTGCGGCCCTAACTAATCGCGCTGGTTTTGGTGTGTCTTCGGAAGTGGAGTGCGAGCTTAGCGGACCATCCCGGCGCTGTCGAGAAAAATATTCTGGAGAACATGACCGCACCGCACTGCACTGCTCCCCTCCTCTCTTTCTCCCTCTACTCTCTCTCCCCACCTCTGCTGCACATCAACGCCTGCCGTTGGACGTCAATGCCTGCGTCCTGTGAATTGCCCTAATTGCCCACTCCAATTCCCTCCTTGCATAGTCGTCCACTGCCCGGGCTTGGGGCTTCCTATTCACTCATAGCCAACCATGGCCGCCAACGCCAACGACACCACCAAGTCGGGCGAGACTCCCGCGACCGCCACCGCTCCAGTCGACACGGCCCCTGGCAATGAGCAGACCGATGGCGCAGACCAAGACGATGGGGCCAATGGCCAGCAGCCAGACAGTAGGTTCCATGAGCACACGAGACATGTATAGCAAGAGAAAAAAATCGCTAACATCGTCAAGACATTTTCCAGGTCACCATCAAGCTTCCTCACGAGCCCTTTGAGATGCCCATGACCATCTCGACGGCAGAGCAGGTGCAGGATCTCCGCCAGTCCATCATCGAGATGCCGCATACCTTCCAGTACTCGTGCTTTCACCTCGAACACAACGGCGAGCGCATCAACGACTACGTCGAGCTGTCCGAAGTCAAGGACCTCAAGCCCGACTCGGTCCTGACTCTGGTCGAGGATCCCTACACGGAGAAGGAGGCCAGGCTCCATGTCGTCCGCGTGCGTGAGCTCATTGGCGCTGCTGGCGACCGCACCGATGCGCTGCACGGCCTCATGGCTGGCCTCTCACTCCACGACACAGTGGGTCACGAGCACATCTTGAAGCCTAAGCAAGATGGCCCCGAGCAGTCGCCATTGGCAGACTACGACTTCAAGACGTCCGGCGCCGTCAAGAACCTGCTTCCCCCGGCTCCAGAAGCCGCGCCCAAGACGATCAAGTCGATTGCTGTATCGCCCTGGAACCCACCCCCGTACCACCTTAGGTCCAAGGGTCATCTGCTGTACCTCGTAGTCACCACCAATGAGAACGAGCAGCACCACATTACCAGCCACGTTTCGGGTTTCTATGTCAACAAGTCGTCCAATGCCAGTTTTGATCCCTTCCCGCGACAGGCACCAAAGGATAAGCGCGCCCACTCGCTCCTTACCCTGCTTGAAGAGCTGTCTCCCTCTTTCCGCACTGCATTCCCCGAGCTGCTCGAGCACAATGCGAAGAAGGAGTTGCTCACCATCTTCCAGCTCTCCAACGCCATTCCCGCGAACCCATGGCTAGTCCCAGCGCCCAACTCGGCCCTCACCCCGCATCAGCCAGATCTCGCCCGCACGCAGGAGAGCTACCTGATTTCCGGTGTTGAGAACACTGAGACGCTCCGTGATTGGAATGAGGAGTTCCAGTCCACCCGCGAGATGCCCAAGGAGGCCGTCCACGACCGAGTCTTCCGCGAGCGCCTTACGTCTAAGCTGTTTGCTGACTACAACGACGCTGCTACGCGCGGTGCTATGTTGGTAGCTCGTGGAGAGATTGCGCCCTTGAACCCAACGGAGGCCAAGGACGCACAAATCTTCGTCTACAACAACATCTTTTATTCGTTTGGCGCCGACGGTGTCGGCACATTCGGTGCGGAAGGTGGAGACGAGGCAGCTCGTGTTGCCGTGGGCAAGGATGTGTTTGGTGTGCGTGCGGTGAACAACCTTGACATTCCTAACCTTTTCACCTCTGGAACCGTCGTTGTTGACTACCAAGGAAAGCGCATTGTGGGCCAGAGCATAGTCCCTGGTATCTTCAAGCAGCGCGATCCTGGTGAGCACCAGATTGACTACGGTGCGGTTGAGGGCAAGGAAATCGTGGCAGACGACAAGTCCTTCGTTCCTCTTTTCGAGCAGCTATCCAAGGCTCTGCGCGTCAAGAGGCATCCAGTTTGGGACAAGGACAATGTTCGCCACGAACTGGAAGGCAGTGTCGAGACCAAGGGTTTGATTGGTACTGATGGTAGGCGATATGCCTTGGATCTCTACCGCCTCACCCCGCTCGATATTTCATGGATAGAAGCACACTGGACTGAGCCTGGAGAGGAGGGTGAGTCAAAGCCGAAAGACAAGGACTACCCCCACCGAATGGCCACTCTGCGCCCAGAACTTGTCGAGTCTTATGGTCGAGTCAAACTCCGTGAATACGTCAAGAATGAGCTTGCCAAAAAGGCCGAGGCCAAAAAGGAGGCCAAGGATGAGGAGAGCTCATCGGAAGAAGAGTCTTCAGAAGAAGAGGACTCCGAGGAATCGGATGATTCCGATGAATCCGAAGAGGAAGAGGGTGCCGAAAAGAAGCCCAAGGAGAAGAAGTTGACCAAGGAACAGAAGAAGGCTGCAAAGAAGGCTGCTGCCGAGAAGAAGCCTGACGAGGACCCAGAACAGGAGCGCGTCGACATCTCTGGCTTCTCCTTTGCCCTCAACCCCGATGTTTTCTCTGGTCAAAACCCCCAGTCAGAAGAGGACAAGAAGGAGTGGGCTCAGGATGAGGCTGAAGTCCGCGCTGCTTGCGAGCACCTCACATCCGAGGTCATTCCTCGCATGATCCAGGAACTCAAGGAGGGCGAAGTTGGTTTCCCAATGGATGGCCAGTCATTGAGCAACCTCCTGCACAAGCGGGGTGTAAACATTCGCTACCTTGGCAAGCTTGCAGAGTTGGCTGACAAGCCTGACCCAAGGCTCCAGGCTCTCAAGCGTCTGCTTATCCAGGAAATGATCGCGCGTGGTTTCAAGCACTTTGCCAACTCCAAGTTGCGTAATGTGCCCGCACCTTTTGCTGCCCCAGCGGCCGCTCACCTGCTCAACTGCCTTCTAGGAGCCGAAGTGAGCGCCAAGCCTGTGCCTGAGAGCGATGCTAGCCTCAAGTCCATGTACAGCGAGGCCGACTTCAGCTTTGAACAGCTCACACCAGAGGCGCTCAAGAAGGAAGTCGTGGCTCAGGTAGCTCTGCGATTCCGTTATGACCTGGGCGAGTCGTGGGTCGAGTCTGGCAGGGAGCTGCAGATGCTTCGTGAAGTCTCACTGAAGTTGGGACTCCAGTTGGAGAGCAAGCAGTACGCCTTCACCAAGGAAGCCTTTGCTGCCAGCGCTCCAGCTGAGAAGCCAGCTGCGCCCCCGACCAACGGCCAAGCAACAACTTCCAGCAAGAAGAAGAAGAACAAGAACACACCACCAGCACGTGCGGCTAGCCCAACAGTGGCTCTCCCGCAGCAGACATTCCACGCTGATGACATTCTGAACATTGTTCCCATCATCAAGGAGGCTTCGCCAAAGAGCCTGCTGGCTGAAGAGGCGCTCGAGGCTGGTCGTATGTCTGTTGCTCAGGACCAGAAGGAGCTCGGACAGGAGTTGCTTCTCGAATCACTGCAGCTACATGAGCAGATTTACGGTGTACTTCACCCCGAGGTAGCCAAGGCTTACCACACATTGTCCAACCTCCTCTTCAACCTAGAAGACAAGGTTTCGGCTCTTGAACTCGCACACAAGGCCGTCATTGTGTCTGAGCGCACTCTGGGTGTTGACCATGCCGACACTCTGCTCGCCTATCTCAACTTGGGTCTCTTTGAGCATGCCTCGGGTAACACCAAGGCTGCTCTTGTCTACCTGCGCCATGCGCTTGAGCTGTGGAAGATCATCTATGGCCCTGACCACCCCGACTCCATCACTACACTCAACAACGCCGCTGTCATGCTGCAGTCGATGAAGCAATACCACGAGTCTCGCATCTGGTTCGAGGCATCCCTCGCCATCTGCGAAGAAGTTTCTGGAAAGAACTCGATCAACACGGCTACTCTGCTCTTCCAGACTGCTCAGGCCCTTGCCCTCGACAAGGACATGCGTGGCGGTGTCAACCGCATGCGCGAGTCGTATAACATCTTCAAGGAGGTTCTCGGCCCTGATGATCGCAACACCAAGGAGGCTGAGAGCTGGCTCGAGCAGCTCACTCAGAGCGCTGTTTCCCAGGCTAAGCAGCTCAACGACATCGCCAAGGGACGTATCCGGGCGATGCCACTCCCTGGCCGCAACCCTCTCCGCCCCGCTGCTGCTGCACCTTCTGCAAGTGATGCTGCAGCTGCTTCAGCTAGCCAGCGCAGCGGGAACAGCCGTGTTGACCAGCGCAAGATTGAGGACCTTCTGAAGTACATTGAGGGAGATACACAAAAGACGCCATCGAAGAAGAAGACTCAGGCGAACCCTAGAAAGAGGACGAAGTAGATTTGGTCAGTCATTTCTCTTCTGGAATCCTTGCGACCAAAAGTTAGGCACTAAAAGTACCCATCTGTCGCATTGTGGCACTGTATCCATGAACTGTGGCCACGGATTTGCGACATTCACGTGATGGTGCACCAGTGGCTTTTTGTGCTCTCTGGGCTCTATTCGTGTCCAGTTTTTGGGAACCGGTTTTGCATTCATGGAGTTATCGGTTTCGCGCGGCCATGTTGTGAAGCGGGACGACAGGTCTTTTCCGCGGAGGGGGCCTTGTACATTGGGATATAACTGGGTTGTAAAGGTAAGCAAAAGTCGGCTACGTGTAGATACACGGGCCAGGCATGTAAACAGTGATGATGTATCAACGATGAATGATGAGCTGTATCAAATAGCAATGCAAAATATCTCCTCTTTACTGTTAATTGTTATCATGATGTGTTAGCAGAGGTGTCTGAAGATGCGTATGTCTAGTAATTCTCTTTTCCTGCAGAATTACCTAGTCGTTAAACTGGTATTTCTGAACTGCGCGTAGAAACTTCCTTTCCCTACGTCCCCCGGCTTCGGCATCCACACTAACCGCTCCCTCGGACTCCAATATCCCGAACCAAGTTCCCTACGACCCCTCCAATAGCTCCTGCCTGCCTGCATCGCAAGAAAGTTCACAGAGCTAATTCCTACCCCACAAAAACATACCATCCCTCCCCCCCTCCGCATCTTTAAACACATTATACATCCTCCTCACCTATTATCCAACAAACCCCCGCCATCCACACACTCTCTCTCCCTCCTACTCGATTAAACAAAGAACACGACGAGAGAAGGGAAAACAATGTCAACACCTCAGGGCCCCCGCCGCATCGCCCAATGGCTCTACCTCAAACCTGAAGCTATTGAAGAATACAAAAAGTGCCATGCGGCTGTTTGGCCCGAGGTCTTGGAACAGATTAAAAATTCGAATATACGGGATTGTATGTATTACTCTCTTTCTCTCTGTGCCTCTCCGTCTTCATTTCCTTCAGTTGTGTATTTCCTCATGTGTCGATGTTACGTCCACCCCGTGCGTTTGCATTGCCGATACTGCTCTCTTCGTTCGCGTAGTTTGCTTCGCTCACTGCTCACTACGTTCGCGACAGATTCCATCTTCCTGACCATGTCACCGCGCCCGACGCTCTTCGCATCGTTCAAATACATAGGGCATGCATTCGATGAGGACATGGCGCGTATGGCGGCGAACCCCAAGGTACAGGAGTGGTGGCGTATGACGGATGGGATGCAAGAGTCGCCTGTGGAGGGGGCGCAGGGGAGCGCAAAGGGGCCCGGGTGGTGGGGACAGATGGAGGAGGTGTTTTATACGGAGTGAGATGAAAGGGAGAGGAGAGGAGTGAAAATAGAACAGATAATTGGTATCAACAAAAAGAAAAACTACGAATGCGACGCCGACACAACCGTGTGTCCCTATATAAAAACACGTGACAAATACAGTTATATGGAGACATGATGGTAACACCTCCCAGGATTGTTCTTCCCTACCTAATTTTCCTTCTCCGTTCTCCCCCAAATGCTCTACAAAGGCTCGTAATCCGCGCTAGTGTCGCCAACCCAGCCAAACCACATGGCAATAAGAGTATTGGCCGCGACCCACACACCCGCATATCCAACAGCTCCAATGATGTCGGTTCCCACAAGCGTCATACTCCGTTGGACGGTGGCGATGAACAAAAAGGCGTTGAGGATGAGCGTTTGCTGAATCAGAGTGCGGGTCCTTTGAGTATAGTTGTAGAAGTTGTACTCAAGAGTCTGAGATAGCGTGGCAGTAGCCGGGTCAAATGTATCGCCGGGCGTCTGGTTCTCGGAAAGCGGCTGAGCAGCAAATGATGGGTTGAGAAGAAAAGCCTTGGCGGCGAAACCAGCAATAAACGTCTTAACCACAAGAGACAAGGGAGTCTCGATGTGGGCGACTTCGAGCGTGGGAATGTCAAAGTATTGGACGAGGAAAGTGTTCAAGACGCCAGTCTTCAGGCCGCCCCACAGAAGCACAACGTAGACGCCGGTTGCGAGCATGAAGCTCGAGAGCTGGACTTGGTAGCTGTCAAGCAAGAAGCGGTTGCGCAGAGGCGCGTTGTTCTTGTGGGCGAGGGAGCGTGGACGCAAGAGGTATGTTGGGAGCGCAAAAGAAATGACCTCGATGCAGATATTGGTGGCCGCAGTCAAAGGCGTGATGTTGTAAAAAGTGGTGAGCAAATAGGCAAAAGGCGCGTACATCAGGACAACGAGGGCCGAGACATCGTAGACTACGCATACAGCATTAGCAGTGATTTCGCGCAAATGTTTTTCTCTTTGGGCGCGCTCTTACAGTCGTAACTCAAGTACCACGTCATGCACACGGTCAACCAGCGCATGGCCAGACGCGCATGAGGCGAGTAAAACGACGTGACATCGTCCTCCTGCGGCACCTTGCTGATGGCCCCGAGCTCCGGGCTCAGGAAATTCGAGGCAAACTCCCACAGCAGCATGTTGATGCCCGAGTTCAGGCAGATGAGAATGGGCACGCGCAGCGCGGCAGGGAGACGCGATCGCACCGGCGCGTGCGACCTAGTCACTACTTCAGGCGCCTCGCGCTCAATGACTTTTGTTGGTGCCATTGTGCGCCTTTTGTTGTTGCAGCAATGAAGTTTGGCGGCAATGGGCGAGGGGAAACAAAAGGACTGGGTGAAGTGGGGTAGGAGGGGAGAGGGAATGAGCGACGGGGGGCTGATGATAGAAGAAGTTCAAGTCTTTGTGATGGGGAGACGAGTTTGTTTGGACGTGCGTCATGGCGCAAAATAGAGTACATAATAAGCCGCCGGCAACCGTGCACTGGTTCGCCCCACATCCCGCGCTATTGTATTGTCGCTTTGTATGTAGTATGTGTGTGTATGTATGGATGAATGAATGAATATATGTACATATGAAGCAATATGTTTTCTGCCCGTTGCAACTTCATTGGTATGGCTGTCGTAATGGACTCGCGTACTCCCATAGCTTTGGACCCGGAGTATCGTATCCAGTCAACTTCTTATGGACATCGACCAGTATACCCGCATCTGTTGGCCTGTACAGATTGGTCCCCAGTACACCCCCTTTCAAATGCTTTGCCTTTGAACCTGCCGCTCTGTCCACTCGCAAGTTTACACACTGCGGGTACGCCTGTGCACCATCCAGCTGCTCTGCCACGTGCAGAGCAAGGAGCTCGTGCCTCAGGGTGTAGTAGCCTGCTGCCAGCACCTCTGGTATCTTGATTTCCCATGTGAAGTTGTTGGCAATGAGTACGTCCGTCGCCCATGTGCCACCCAATTCCAAAGTATCCCACCCAGTACTGTTGAGCCATGCCAGCTCGTCAATCTTGACCCAGGACAAGGTGTCCTTGTTTGCTTTTGAACAAGTCGTGTTGCACTTGGCAATGTATGTCATGACTGCGCCGACGTGAGAGACTGGCCATTCATTCCATTTCAACTGCAATGTGTCGCCGGCAGTCGTATTGACATGAAGTGCACCAGGTATGGCGTTGTCATGACAGGTAATATTTGACGTATTGAAGTGTGAGGGAGCCACGAAGATGTTGCCCATGTTTGCGGCTGACCATGCAGCCAATGGACGAGGCGGTGTCAATGTTTCAGAAGAAACGGGATCCCATCCATTGTAAACCAGACCAGCTGATGTTGTGATTTTCTCGATGCGTGCGTGAGCCGATACGCCGACCAGGAGAAGTGACGAGGTCACGGTTGTCAAAAGCCGCATCATGACGGAACAAGTATGGGAAGAGAAGGGACGAATACCGAGTGCATAAGTACAAGCCGGAGCTCTGGGGAATATATATTGGTGCAAGTCTTTGTGGGGATCGTATAGCAATATCGTCATTATAGTTGCAATCGTTGCAGATTTAGCCATGCCACAATTCATCTCGGCTGCCAAGTATGATTGGCTACAGTGGGCGAGTGTCAGACAACGTGCCAGGGAACACGAAACAGGCCAAGGGCAGCAAACAGATTGCTCCGACCAGCGCAATGTTTCGAATGAGAGGAGAACATGCTGGCACGGACGCTAACAGAGCGGGACATGGGGCGGATTGAGTGGTTTGAACGCCGATCATTTTCAGTCCAACGCCATGCTGATGCCGATGTCGACAGTGCTGTCGTAATATAATAGTACAGATAGTGGGTACATTCTCAGTCGTCGGGTCCTTCTATTTGACCTCCTTTTCCAACAACTCTTTTGCTTCGTTGACCTTGGTAGCCAGGTAAGGGCTGCCGCCTCGATCGGGGTGGTTTAGGAGCATCAGTGAACGGTGCTTCTTCCGCAGGAGTTCTTTTGTGATACCTCGTTCGCTGTTGTTTGTTAGCATGCGAAAGCACACATGCAGACCGACTTACGGCAACTCTAATATCAGCGCTGCTTCTCTCCGTGTCATCTTGGGTTCAAAGCCGCCCTTGTAGTATGAGCGCCCCAGAGCACCAGCGCCCCCACCTGATCTCCGTAGAGCAACGAGAGCTGCGCGGCCCTGTTCATTTGGGTCAGTATTGCCTGTATGCGAGGGCTGCACATGATACGGAAGGACGTACGAAGAAGGCAGTGGCACCTGCGCCTAATATCCACACCCAGGCCGACATGCTGGTCCTGTGCGGGGAGAGATGAGAATACGCGGTAGTTGGTTGGTGCAGCGGGTGGGGCGGGTGCTACGGAATCCAAGCGCGGACAATGTACAGAGTGGTGTTTAAGAGGATGATGTAGGCGGAGACTGGACGACGAGGACGAGAGAGGACGCAGCAGAGACGAGGCGATCGAGTCGATGTCGACAATGTCGAGGGAAAAGGTGGGCGAGGAATCTGCGGAGGTGCCTCGGGCGACGAGCGATGCAATTGGCCCCGGGGTGCACGCGCCACCCAAAATTTCTGGCCAGGCCGGCATACTGCCCTTTGCTGCACCACCACCACTACCTCCACCTCCTCCAATCACTCCCCCGCTGTCACCATGAGAATTGAGACGTGTATGTATACATTCTACATTGGCGCTTATCAACAAAGATACTAACATGTCCAGGCTACTTCTGCTCAAGCCCCGTCTACCCGTCCAAGGGCATCACCTTTGGTATGCATATCCTCTGCAATTGCGCCACCACGACCCTCTTCTGACCGCGCACAGTACGAAATGACGCCAAGAGCTTCCGCTTCTGCAAGAGCAAATGTCACAAGAACTTCAAAATGAAGCGTAACGTAAGCACGCCTCATGCCATGCGCTCACCCCACACGTGCTGACTTGGCCTTTTTTTTTACAGCCGCGCAAGCTGGCCTGGACAAAGAGCTTCCGTCGCGCACACGGCAAGGAAATGACTGTCGATTCTACCCTCACTTTTGCTCAGCGCCGTAACGTGCCCGTACGCTACAACCGCGATCTTGTCCAGACGACACTCAAGGCTATGGGCCGTGTATCCGAAATCCGTGCTAGAAGAGAGCGCGCCTTCTACAAGGCCCGTATGCGCGGTAACAAGCAGCGCCAGCGCGAGGAAGACCGCAAGCTGGTCCTGGAAAACCAGCACCTGCTGCCACCTAGCGAGCGATTCTCCAAGGAGGAGCTCGAGCAAATGCAAGGCGAGCCTGATGTCCAGACAATCAAGGACAAGGTTGCTGCCAGGAGGAAGGAGCTTGAGGCGGAAGAGAGCGAGCTTAGCGATGTCGAGGAAGAGATGTTGCCCAAGACTAAGAGCAAGAGGAAGATGAAGATGAAGGTCGGCGGTCGCGGTGTCGAGGCCATGGATGTAGACGAGTAGAGCGATTCTCGGGACCCGGTACCTCATCGGCATCAACCGACAGCGACAGCCTAATAGCTGGCTTGGCCTTGCAAGTAAAAAACCGTTCCTGGAGTCTGGCGTCACATTACAAGGGTAGTTTTCATGACCAAAATAGCTCGATACCATATCAAGAAGCTTGTTTCATTTCTCGCATCAATTTGCTCAACTCTGCTACTGCGTTTGATCCGACAACTTAGCAAGCGTCCTTGATTCTGGGTCACTCACGAGCATGTGTAGCAAGGTACGTAGTACTTACTGCTGGTAGTACTCTCATTGTGGACTTCCAAGATATTTCTTGTTTTTCGAACAACTGAGCCCATGAACAAAATTGGACTATTGCGACCAATTGATAACCTGGGAACCATAATAGTAACAAAGCCTTGTAGGCCATGGCATATTATGCACTCAATCACCATGAATCTCCTACTGACTGAATCTGGAAGGGAAGCGCTACATTGACACTTTGATTTCTATGTACAAGAACATTCATGGGACAACTTTCAACTATATACAGATATCTCTGACCGAAACCTAGAAGTTCTCCTTGCATTGGTCGGGCCAGCCTGATGGATGTCTTCCGGAAGTAGTGCCGCAATAGTAGAAGGTACCGCTGGGTGAAACGGCATAGTAAACAGTGCCAGCATCTTTGGGCAAACCAGTCTGCAGATTTCTATGTTAGCATGGCGAGTTGCAGATGCTAGCCATTGCGCTTCAAAGTGAAACTTACAATCCAGAGAGGGTAGGTTTTGAGCCCACTGCAATACTTCGTAGCAAGGTTGGCTGCACTGGTCTCACGCGGTGGTTGAGACCTGTCGCCTGCCTTAACCGCATCGATAAGATCTTTCCCATCGATGTGAACACCGCCCCTTACTGGGCAGTCAATGCTTTTGGGGAACTGGCAGGCCGGATCGCACGACTTTTGCTCGGGCGAAGAGTTGGAGACCGGGGCCGAAGAGACGGGGGTGGCGTCCAGAGCAACAGCGGCCGCAGAGACGGCGGTGGCACCGAGGGCAAGAGCGATGAAGGAGCTGACGTGCATGCTGAGGATTTGTGTTGGTTCGGGTTGATTCGGGGTGTATTTGAATCTGGTAGTTTTCGAGGTGGAGAGTGAATTCTGGGGAGCAATTCTTCATTTCTTATATGGTGAGTGAGCTGCTATCCACCATCAAGGACCCGACGAGCCACCCCGACGAGCCGCCGAGACGAGGGCATTAAACACACCCTGCTGGACATACTACATACGTACTGGCTAGGTGCTATTCGCAAACCCGAGTCGTGCTGCCGCTGAGATGTTCTGAACGGGCCCTACGAAACAACGCACGGTTCCTCCATCTTGCATGATGGGGAAGCGCTAGCCATAACGGTTCCCGATTTCAGTTAGTTGTTTCCACTGATTTGTCCTGACCCTTCACCCCTGCAATTGTCCTTAATATCAAACGGCCCGAGAAATATGTCTACGCCAGCATCAGCCACGGCATGTGTTACTCCGTATCGCACTTGCATTCGATCATTCGTGTAAGTATTACAGCCAAGTCTCTTGTGCTTCGCACTTACCTTTCCCTTCTAATCCTCTCTCTCTTTGCACAAAACAATATTAAAAGTCGCATTAAATGGTTTCTTAGCTGCTACGTCATTCCTCCCACCCTTTCTCCCCGATCCTCTCATGCTCAACCCCAGCTTTCTATACATAGCACATTACCATACACACCCTCTCACCTCCCCGGCGCAAACGAAAAAACCCCAGACCGTACCTGTGCCACCCCTCGTCTAACATGCCTTTCCCGTATTCCCACTCCCAATTATTCCCATAAGGTGACTGCAGCACACCACGTACTCACTAGAAAAAACGGGCGTTCTGGAATTTGGGGAATTAAACGCCTTTCGGTCCTATTACCAATCCGCATGGTCTGGGGGAACCAGGGGGGGAGAGGGAGGCGAAGTCGCGGGCTAAAAGACAATTAAACGTGTAAGCTTATTCGCGGACGGTTGGAAATACGTATTATACCGGTAAGCAGGGTAAGTATTGAGATCAATGGATAAGCGAAAGGCGCAGGCGTAGAAGATGACGGCACGTGCCTTTAGGCGTCGGGAAATGTACGCGGGTGTTTTTCTTTTCTTTTTTACACTGCTTTGTTGCGGGCTCGTACGATTGTAGGATGTCACGGACGTTGTGAGGGTGGACGGTCAGGGAAAATGGTGGGGTGACTACAAAGATGGAGGGTGAAAGTGTGTGTACGCTAGCAATCCACCCTCCCTTTGTTGCTAATTATATACAGTGACGCTGTTTATGGATGTGTGGAGATGGGAGAGACTAGAGAGAGTGAGCCCAAGAGGACAGGCAGATGATAGAAAGTCCGAGGGATCGTGTACTGATTGAGTTACTATGTTACGACTATGCTGCATTGTCAATTGAGGGTACTACGCAGCATGATCAATGCAACATGCAGAATCCCCCGGTATAATAAAGCGTTTTGATCCACGCTGCTTGTCAGCCTGTCATTAGCATCGTTTCGCAAAGCTTGGGGCATAGAAACACGGTGTAGTTATGCGAGCTGCGGTGATGGGGGTTGAGAGGCTTTATTCTACTCAGTAAGTGAATTACCGTGTAATAATAGAAGATACTATTTTTTTTGGCGATACAGACTTATTAGTCGAGATGTCGGGTGAAATTCATGCGGGTGTCTGGGGTAGGGATTGGATCGTGTGGGGGTGAGTAAGATGAGTGGGTACAGGTGTCGGATGCGCTGGCTACCTGTAATAGTAGTGAGATTGTTATTTAAACTATCGGATGTAATTGGAGGTTGAGAAATGGGAGAGTGAGTCAGGCTTTTTCGTTTACACACTGTTGATAGGTTGGGGACCTTTTCTCGCCCATGGTCAGGGCCTGTTCGATTGCTCCGTTTTCTGTCTCCGTTTGGCTGCCATTCGGGGTCATAGAGGACAGGAAGGGTTAGTCACGTGGTTAATCGAAAACCTTGATTCTTATCAGAGACCTTAAGATCTACGCAACAGGGAAACGAGGCTCCGCTTATCTCAAAGAGGGAAATTCGCATATCAAAACTGCGCTACATATGTAGCGGTTTTTCCGTATACCAGTGTTGCATTCGCAAAATAGGGCTCCATCCACTGGCATCCAGACCGCTTTACCGAAAACGACGCCATTTCCATCTCCGTTTTCAGTGCAGAATGAGAAAAAGATGCGGTTAGAGGGTACTCTAGTGCAAACGTCACGCTGGCAGCCACAGAATAAGCATTGGTGCGCGGAGTTGCCGTGACTGCTTCCGTCGCCACCCACACGGACTACGGCAATGACAGTAAGCACGGTATCTATCATAAGCGGAACGGCACTTAGAAGCATCTTATACTCTATGCGCTATCTCAGCCACAATCTTACAAAAACGCACCACTCGAACTTTTACCCCTTGTATCTTGCTGTTATAGCCATGCAAGTGCGCTTTACAGCGCATTCGCTTTGCGTATAATCTGATCCTAAGGCCCAATAGTATCCTGCTGGGCGTTTGTAGCTTGAAGCACTGCGAAAACTGCGCTGACGGATGAGGAAAACGTAATACTCGTAGACGCTGGTGAAGGTGGAGATAAATGTAGATCAATGGGATGACGTATGCCAGTGACGCAGTCGTTCTCCAAAGAAGCTTACTGCTTGCTAGAAATATTCAAGTACAGTCGGCTAAGACGAAAAGTGAGAGTTTCTGTGTTAGGCTGATGCCACCGGATCGTGCCTCAAAGCATGAGTAGGTTAATCCTCTCAGTTCAGCAACGTAAAAGCGTCGTCGAGAATACTCTATGTGATGGAACGTTATATTTACTTTCTAATATAGTACACCTGGTAATATGTTAGAGATGTAACTATACCTAGAAAGCTATTGAACACTAAAAGCTCTCAGGGCCCCTGAGTAAGTAGTCTCAGTTGTTTGCTACTGTTCTCCCAAACAACAGGATCGTCCACGGTCGTCCACTTCAACAGGAGCTCCTGAACAGCTTGAAGAGACTTATCTTCCTCAGCATCCATGAAGAAATCCTTGCGGCCCTCGATCCCTTTCTTGCGCCTCTCCAAGTACGCATCAAGGTCGTAATTGCTGTCAACGGAGGCTGTGCCCCATGTTGCGGCAAGGGAAGCCTGATAAGTGTCGCTTGACATGTCCCGAAATTTCTGCATCGATGCGTTTGCGGTCTCTGGCACTTGGGCGGGTGTTGGTTGATCGTGACCCTGTCCGGGCCTTACGAGTTGCACTGCTCTGGATGGGGCTTCCGGTTCCTGAGTGGGCACCAAGGGGTCGGGAACAATGTTTGGCTGGGTGTCAGCTTCAGCGTGGAACTGTAAATCGTGTTTGTTAAGCCAATCCCTGACCAAATCCTTCGTGAGTTCACGATGCCGATCCTCCTCTAATTGGTCAATAGAAGAAACCCAAGGACCGCGATTTGCTGGATCTATGAGTCTTGGTCGAGTTTCTGAAGCCGGCGCATCTTCTGGTAGCACTGTCGGTGGCAAGAAAGATGGTCCACTACCAGGCTCTGGCTTTTGCCCTTTACCCAATGCATGTCCGGTTTTTTCCCACTCCGTGACCAGGATCGAATCGCCGTCCATAATGTGATCTTGATTAGATGACCCATTGCCTGGGCTTTCGCATCCATCGAACGGGGACAAATTTCGACTGTAATTCAACCTGAAGTCGTCATAATCGAAGTTTTGATCATCTTCATTTAGTTCCATGATTAAGTCCAATTGATCGAAGTCCCCGGCCTGGGACTGTGGGCAGTCTTGAGCGAGTTCAGGCTCAGATTCGGCGCTTTGCTCAATCATATCTTCTTTGTGGTTTTCTTCGTCGAGAGCTCTGGGAGTATGGCTGTCCCACTGAACTTGCCGCTTTCCTGAGACATTGGTAGGATTTACATCGCCAATGGACTGAGATCTTCTCTTCTTGCCTCGCAGGGGTTCCTACTCGCTTTAGTCTTCCCTTGGACCCAATGGCATGTAATTTTCACTTACACTTATGTCTTGGGGTTGTTGATCGGTAGAGAGCAGGGGAGGATTTTCTTCACGGCCCATAGTTACATGTTGTTCGGAAGCTTGACTTCTTGGAGCTTCTATGATCTTCTGTCTCGGTACACCAGATTTTTCGAGAAGATCCTGAGTATGTTCGTAAAGAACATCGACAAACATATCCGGTAGCCACCTTAGAATAACGACCTCTTTCGAGTGATCCTGCAACGTATCAAACACAGAAGCTATTATACAGTCGCAATTAAACTTACTGTGTTTGTAAGATCAACAAGGCCAGTAGATCGAAGATACGCAAGTTGTTCGGAGTCGCAGGACACTACTGGATAGATGGGGATTCGTTCAGGCACTAGACCAGCTCCGTTGGCCTTGAGAGTAGATATTGCCGCATCAACAAGTTCTTCTCTCATTCCAAATTTTGTTAACCCATTCTTGATTCTGTCCATCAGAAAGTCGTGCCTCATTTCCGAATCGATTGATCCTCTCGCCTTGCCCAGAGCAATGTTTTCTTCAAGTCGAGAATACTCCCATTTGGCCAACTCCAGTTTCTGAGCAGCCAACTCTAACCGATCAATTTGAGACCAGTACGGATGGGCATTATTTGAAACGGTGAACTGATATGAAGGTGCGAGCTTTGTAGCTTCTGCGATTCTCGGGGCTTGACGGTGACTTGTGGCGGTAGGTGCAGGTCCATTATCAGCTGCTGATAAAGAGAGTGTAGGCACTTTAGACTCTCTTGAGCATGCCGATACTCCGCTGCTAGATAGTGCTGTCTCATTCACCATCTCTCCACTACTCTCTACTTGATGGTGAAACTCTTGCTTGGCCGCTTCATTGGCAAGTACCAGACTTTTGAGGGCCAACAACTCGTCCACGTCTACAGTATCCTTTCTGTTTTCGTAAGCATAGCGTTCCAAACCCGAAGCATCTAGACCTACGATAGATGCGACGTCACTTTGATCGCATAATTTAAAACCGCAAGCTCGACCAGTATGGTTGATTTAAGCGATTCCAAAAGTCGACGAAAGAATTCAACCTTTCCTTTCCTAAAGATCCACATGATCTTGTGACCAGTAGGCAGGCGAAATTTGCCGGCGAGGGGATTATCAGACTTGGTCGCTTTTTTCAGGATATCCTCAATCTCAGTAAACACACGCTTGCACTCGTCAACAATCTTAATGCTCGTATCAAAGGCATCCTGTCTGAAGAGTTGAGCTTTTTGGCCAAATTCCATCGCCTTGGCAAGATCCTTGAGAACCTGACAGAAGAGAGCAATGTCTTTGGCGATGTAACTTGTCTCCTGCGTGTGTATCAGCTTGAACTATCGAAGACTTGAGCGAAGCTCCCACCTGGTTGGCCGAAGCGATAGCATCTGCAACTTGAAATAACCCAATGGAAAGCTGGGTTCCGATTTGAGCGACCTGCAATATGCTGGCGACAGCGCCAATCTTCGAAATGTTAGAGAAATGGGCGGGGTGGTCGAACGTCCGGACATACTGCCTCCATCGTCGCAAGAGCTAGTCGAAAGACCCTATGTACAAGGTCTACTGAGGAGAAGCTTTCATCGCGCCGTCATGTTAATCCTCGCACCCTTTGTTGCGGTAGTCATTAGAGATATGACTGGAAGAAATGGGGGCCAAATAGTCAAGGCATACGTACGTACGTGCTGAAACGTGGTTGACCGGTTTTGGTTGTCTGCTCAGCCACCAGCCCCGCTCAGCCACAAACATCTCCACTGTTGAGCATGCGGGTCACATAAATGACGCCAACCAGAAAGCTTTAACGCAACTGTATTTCTCACTTGAGGTTTTTGAATGGAAGTATATGATGTAACGCAGCGGCGCCTGCTTTTCGACTCTCAATGGCCATCGCTACTCCATCAACTCGGTCGCCTTCTCGCCCGCCTCGAGCGGGCTGGCGTCCGGGCCCGAGAATAAAACAGTTTATCAAGGCCTAAGCACAAATTTGAATTGCGTATAGATAGCCTACGACTAGAACAACATCTTATATTTGCTGTCGAAGTATCCGCCGTGATGTGTTACAGTATCGTAGAATAGCATTGGTATGTGTACTAGCTATGGGAAGCTAAGCACACATCTTTCCCATATTTTCAAAGCAACTTGTTTAGACTAGCGCTTTGATTATAGGCTCCTCTGTAAAAACATCATTCATACCCATGAGTTGGTGCATCTGATGTATTTCAACATCGAGATAAATGACACTACCCGTGTCTGACTTTCCCAAAGGAACTGAGGGACTGAGGTCACGCCTCTCTTCGAGTAGGAAATATCTTTCTTAATCGCGGTGACAAGTGACACCGTATTGTGCCTCGGGTTATGCCATTTTCTTTTTTCACAGTACGTCTTGCCCTTGACTTGACGAAAACTACATATCACATTTTCCTCTTGTCAAACGTGCATATCCCATCAAAAAGCGATTTATTTCGTTAAGAAGAACATTTTTCTTGAAATTTACCGCTAATCACTTGCGGAAAAAACGTGTTATCTAAGACTAACTTCATTGTAGCTGACGATTAGATCAGGACACATCCTTACCTTCAACACCCCACTCACTTCGACTACTGCAAAGACAAGAGCATTCCTTCAAACCTCTACTCTTTCAAAGATAGCGGTTACATAGTCGAGCCGCACACCATAGAAGAGAGAGTTATAGGCTTGTTAGGTTGTAGAGTGGGTAAGTGACATGATCAACTTCTTTTTAGTGGAGCTATGCAGCGTTACACTATTGTGCTACCTCAGAATGATACGCCAAGTCGCATGGAAAACATGCAGGTAAAACCATTGCCAAACATGGTATTCGATAGATTAAGTTTACTAAGGGGATGTAAACGATTCAACTTACAATTACGGTGTACGTTCGGCGTTGCCGAAGAGATCAGCAATGAATGGGTGAACAAGATCGTTCAAGAGCGCTTAAGGAAGAGAGTAACCAAATTCGTCGTCTGGGCAAGGAACGAGGGAACGAAGCTTAGCTATGAGTTCATGTATCCGTACGTATTGTGCGTTGGCATCTCGTGTCAAGCACACCTTTCTTTGTATTCACGAACTTGGCCCACTATTTCCAACGGAACTGCGTGGTGGAAAAATGGCGGACATATTTTGTGGATGCGGTTTTCGTGCGCGGCAATCGTGGTGGTGATTATCTGGGAGAAGATTGATTGGTGCACCTAAAAAAAGATATTGAGTTAGAGACTCTTCCATTCACGTCTGCCGAGAGAATCCTGCACATGGGCAAAAGTAGAGCTATTGAGCTTTCATAGGATTTTTGCAGGGGGACACATGCCTTATCCTGAAACAAGTATTCGATGCGCATGTACTTTGTTTTTTGAATCCCATGTTTTTTTTTTCAACCAGGAGCAATGCAATGCAAAATAAGGGCCTAAGCAGACTAGCTAGCATGATTTCTAAAGTCTTGCGCACGAGTAGCTGTCCTTCTGTCACAATCCTAGTGGCTAGTTGGTCACTATCAAAACACAGCAGTTGATTGGTTGGGACAGCTGCTGTTCTATCGAAGATCGCTGGAACCCACTGCTATGTGCTTGGCAAAATACGATTTACAACATGAGTAATGACGAGCAGCGATAGCCTTCACATTAGTCGTTCGCTAGTCTCATGGAATGTTCCACGTGGCAAAGGTGTGGCAGTGCATTACTTTAGGGTAGACACTTCTGCACGATGTAGTACTTAATTTGACACCAAGTGGCATGTCAACTACTAATTGTTCCGCATGACAGTTAAAGGAAGCTTTCATATGCAAAGCTTATTGGACCATGTCATTGCATCATAGCGCTCATTGTAGAGTACTATGGAGAAGCGCAGAAAGCTGTTCAGCACCTGTTGGATACCAATTGAAGCTGAAATAGTCTTAATGTGGATATACGTCGTGTCTGTGATCGTATCCTGCATTGCCAATAACATCAAGGTGGCGAACGTTATCTGTGCCAACTCGAATGCGTCCCTGGCTCTAGCATAGCTATTTTTTTAGGCCTGCGATCTACGAGGTGGCAGTCTGAAGAATTATAGATTGATTCTATAGAAAGCTTGATTCTCCTTATTCTGGGGATTAATGGGTCTAAAAAACGCTAACTGGCTGGGCAAATACGATTACAGACATAATGTACTAAGTAGGTGGCGCGATACATCAATCTATACTCTATTTGTTGTGTTGTGGATGAACATGTATCCCTGTGGGGAATACACCCATGTAAAGTCAGCTCCTTAAATAGCCCAAGTAAGTGAGACCGAGGGTAAGGAAGCAACCGGTCGAAGCCGATGTTACTTTGAGACTCCAGTTACGGGGGGCGACCTTCACTGTCCAGCGTAGCAACCCCCCGCCCTGGCACACTATTCACCATCCACCAAGTGACTGCAGTCTTCTTTGCGCTACGAAGATGATGATGAAAATTGTCTCTATTTCAACAAAAGGTCTAAGTTCCAGGGTTCAAAACATTTGGTGAAATACATGCACGCGACTCTCAGGCTGCTAACAGCCGGGAGTACGGTGCCGGTGATACCTAGTTCCGCCGAAAGAAGGCGGGCTGGAGCCAATACTCACTACGTGCTTGAGTGGGTAATTTCAAGGCTGATCAACTCAGCTTGGACAGAAAGCTAATCATCTCTAGACTGGTCTCATCCTAGCGTTTTCCCCTGCACCCAAAATAAGATTGCAGCAATCAAAGACTGTTCTCTGAACGACGCACACCCCGGGCCGTTCCTCAAGCCACTCGTCGAATCTGAATTCATCGCACTACCATGACTGCATTGTTCGTATCCGGAATACGATGTCACTACGCCCACTGTTAACACGATAGGTGACACCAAGCTTGATTAAGTTCTGACACAAATGCAATCGATTTGGCCGTTTGCTCCTGAACATCATCCTATTCGGCAAATGTACATAAATAGCTAATCAATAAACCGTGTTGTCTGCGAGTATCCTTCCCCAGTCTTTCGTTTCCATCACTCTACAGCACAAACTGAAGGACATCATGAAGAGCAACCTCGCAATTGGCCTCGCGCTGATTGCACCCAGTTATCAGGCGTATGTCTGGCCCAGCCAATACGACCGCATCGAGGACCTGTTATATCTACAAGGTGGCTACATTAAAATCGGCCAAATATCTGATCGTGTGCACTACCTTTTCCATGACAATGGTCTGACAGATAACTTACACCAATACAGAAGTTGCGACGTGCGATTTTGGCGCCGGTTTACCTGGTATACAAAAGACAGCGGAGTGGGTACGAACCGCCTTCCACGATTCTGTGACACACGATGCCTCTACGAAAACTGGAGGACTGGACGCCTCGATTCAATTTGAGCTTGAGCGACCAGAGAACCTTGGCCAGGCACTCAACAACACATTATCGGACATGGCTGCCGGCTACGATATCCGCACCTCGATGGCAGACCTTCTCGCAATGGCTCTAGTCATGTCAGTAGATCGTTGTGCGGACATGCGCGTACCACTAAGGCTGGGCCGGAAAGATGCGACAGAGGCCGGCATCAAGGGAGTGCCTGAGGCCCACACAAGCCTCGAGACCACCCGCCAGCGATTCGCAACTGCTAGTCTCAGTGAAGGTAAACCCGCCATCATATGCCATCTCATCGATTGACTGAAAGCTGACTTTCCCTAGTCGACATGATCACTTTGATTGCTTGTGGGCACAGCATTGGTGGCGTTCACTCCGTCGACCACCCTGAAATTGTCTCTGGTCCAGTTAGCGAAGAGAACAAAGCCAGTTTTGACACCACCAAAGATGTTATGGATAACCAAGTGGTGATCGAATACCTTAACAACTCCACCACAAATCCACTGGTCCGCAACGCCAACGATACATTGAACTCGGATAAGCGTGTTTTCGCTTCGGATGACAACAAAACCATGAGGAAGCTGGCAGATCCAGCTTATTTCAAGTCGCAGTGTGAGGATGTCTTTACACGCATGCTAAATCTCGTCCCGGGAGACGTCACGCTCACCGAGCCCCTGCAGCCAGCAGACGTCAGGCCATACCCTGTGAAATACGAAACCAATGACGACGGTGGTGTTGACTTCAGCCTCCGTATCCGTATCCGTATCACAGAAGGTAGCGGTTTTCATCCCTCATCTCTCAACGCATCTATCATTCCCATCAAGCACGATGGCACTCCAGGGGAGGAGATCGATGGTGTGATGGCCACAATGCTTGGAGGAACATCGAACGGCCACAATGAGATATTTCAATGGTTCGAGGTCTTCCAATCGTTCAACGCCAGCGACGTTTTTAACTCGTTTAAGATCCGCGTCAACGGCAAAACCTACGACAACGGCGGCATAGGTAGCTACCCTGTCAACGGCGATGTGCTTTACCAATCGGCACAGACGTGCGCCAAGTTTCATCCGGACCAGAGCATCGACATGACCTTTGTTGCTGCTATTTCAAAGACGTTTTTGGCCAAGGGAGCTACCCCACAAATTAGCATGGTCGAGAGGACGCGAGTCCCAGGAAAGGTTGTTCCTAAGTTGACCCCAGTCGTGCTCCCAATGCAGCGTACCTCTCAAGAGACATCTGCATACGTATACTACACTGTTACAAGGAACCTCAATAACCAAACCGAAGTCTCTACCTTTGACGTTATAGCTGGCGATTCCAAGGTTGAGTACCTTCAATTAGGTAATCTGAATAATTGCAAGATTTCAGCATAGAACCGGTTGCATTTAGACTTTCTTTGATACCAAATAACATAGACTAATGCTTATTTAATAAATTCAAGAAGACAGCTTGGTTTAGCCAAGTTTCTTAGTTACATATTGTATTTTGCACAAGTGTTCAACTGGAAAATCTTCTATCTACGTGGTAAATCTAACGTTTTTCAAAATCACTTTCCTAGGTTTCGTCACCCCCGATCGATCCCAATACGTAGAGAGTATAATCTACCAGATCTACCCCGTAATGATCGCCCCCTCCTCTTCACAAGAAGAATATCCGATTGCCGAAGAAACAATTCGTCATTGAAACCAATTCCTATTTTTTTCCCGATTTTCGAGATTCGCAGTAAGGTGTTTTCAAGGGTTTCGTGCCAAAAGAAGTTATCTTGGAATCTTCTCTCTGATTAAACTAACTGCAGCCTTTTTTTTTCGGGAGAATATTCCTGTATCTAGTCCACTTGCGATACAGCCCGTACAATTCACTGCATGCAATCAAAGAAAAAAAGATCGCCACTCGTCAGGAATCGGTGGCGTACAGTTTTTTCTCGACGAAATTCTTGCAAGTCAATTCGAGAAAGACCTCTGCCGTGCTTCTCAGAAATAGGTCTAAAAGTCGTTTCAAAAGCTGGCAAGGACCTGTAACGCTTCCGCTTGTCCGTGTGACTGCACTGTTCCCATATTACGTCTCGATTCATGTGGAGCAGTCGATCTGCGCGCGCCCAGAGCAATACCTCCACTCTTCTTATCTGGCTATGCTGGTTTGCGGAGGCGGGGCCATGATTACCGCCTACTGCGTAGTGTGAAATCACAACTTGTTGACTTGTTGCCACTCCGCTCGAAGGGGGGGCCTTGTTTCGCTAGGCATGTCAATACTGCGAGAGAACCGATAATGTGCTCGCGTGCCTGTCAAGTCAAATCTGTTGAGCGCCTATGTCGGATTCGTAAAATCGAGAACTGCCATCTGTCGAGCTGGGAACCCACGTTCTTTCGTTGACACTGGCATAACTGAAAGTTACTCATCGGTCGGTTGCTTACTCTACATATATCTTCCTGTTGAATGACTTGATCTCCACTTGCCTACTCCGCTATCTATGCACTTGAGGCCACCTGATCTTCAATCGTATGAGGTGTGGACCTTCGGCTACCATGTGCATGTACTGCCGGTCCTAGACACCTGGTCGTTGAAGTATGCCAAGTCCGTCACGAAAGCCAAGACATTGTAGTGTACTGTCGATACCCGGGAGCGGGATGTCAAAAATGAGAGAGGCGATTTGTTGCCAAGATTTACGTAGTGTAGCGAACGGGTAGTGTTTTCTTCCCGCGGGTAAACAACGGATTGGTGAGCGGATTCGCTCCTCATTCTCAGGTTCCCGTGCCAAAGCTATTTTGGGTTAGTTTTAAACCAGGACGTATACCTGGATTGGGACAAAAGTCGGAAGCCGTTCGGTCGGATCTACGCTGTCTGGTCACATGCTCACCACGTGGGTGGAAAATTTCCGGGAAACAAGCACATTGTCGGTAGCCAAGTGATGGGGCGGACTCCTTCAGAATAGAGCTGAGGGGACTACGTACATTCCGAGCTCTAGTTCGCTCAAAGAGGCGAAAAAAATGGGTCGAAGCACCGCCAAGCAAGAGGAATGAATATTGGCGTTGCGGTGGCAAAACCGAGTTCTTGGAAGAAAGTATGCACGACCAGAAGCTCCGTTTTACCGAACACGGCGCCGTTTGCAGGTCCGATGGAGAAACAGAAAACGGGGCTGAACCACCCAGCAGACCCTGTGTGTGCTTTTTGGGATCCCGCGGGAACAGGACTTTGCGACTCCGGCAATGCGTACCCGCTTCGTACCTACGGATGCCCTCTGAAACCTCTGTGTTACATTGATGAACACGCGTGCGAGTTACCGTAGTATATACAATCTCGATAGCCAAGTAGAAGTAATGGAAAAGTTTACACGGTCTATACAATCTACACAGTTTACACAGTTTGCGCTTACCGCACCATTTCCACCATGAGCGCAGCCATTGCTACCCATCCGGTTGACCGGAAACAAACCTCCACAAGCCTCAACACTCCATCTCAAGTAGCAGCGCCCAAGAAAACTACCCCGACTGCCATCGTATCGTTATTCTCGGGCGCTGTCGCTGGAGGTGTTGAAGCCACAGCAACCTACCCGTTCGAATTCGCCAAGACACGCGCACAACTGCAAGTAGGCGCTGGCGGCTCAAAAAATCCCTTTACCGTCCTCTCTCAAGTCGCCAAGACGGATGGTGTAAGGGCCATCTACACCGGCTGCTCTACGTTGATTGTAGGCACGGCTTTCAAGGCTGGTGTCCGCTTCCTCTCCTTCGACTCCATCCGCAACCGCCTCGCCGATGAACGCGGTGTCCTTTCACCAGCTCGCGGCATGCTGGCTGGCATGCTGGCTGGTGCCGTCGAGAGTGTCGTTGCGGTAACGCCGACCGAGCGCATTAAGACTGCACTGATCGACAACGCGAAGAGCGGCGGGCAGCGCTACAATGGAGGCTTCCACGCTTCGAGAGTCATCCTACAAACCGACGGTATTGCTGGACTGTATCGAGGATTGGTGTCTACAACTGCGAAACAGTCAGCGACTTCTGCGGTTCGCATGGGATCGTACAATGTCCTGAAGGAGTTCGCGAGGCGGAAAAACCTCAAGCAGAACAGTGCACTTACTTTTGGCATGGGTGCCGTCGCCGGCGTCATCACCGTCTACGCAACACAACCTTTCGACACTATCAAGACACAAGCGCAGAGCGCGCGAGGTGCGAGCACAAAGGATGCTTTCCGGTCGGTACTGTTGAAGGGAGGAGTGCGAGGATTCTGGAGTGGTAGCACGATGCGGTTAGGCAGGCTGGTTTTGAGCGGTGGCATTGTTTTCACAGTCTACGAGAAGGTCGCATATCTGCTGACACCTTCCAACCAATAATTCCCATTCAATAGCATTTTTCTTTAGTCTCCTTAATATATCCTCTTGTTCTGTTTTAAGGTATCAAAAAGTAGGTGAAGGCCGGAGTTCAAAGACCCTGTGAATCGCGTCATCTGACCCAGTAATTTCCTCAAGAAGTATAGTCAAGATACTGTTGTTCATCTTGTAGAACACCAGAATATCTTTCTCTTTTTTGAAGATTTACATTAGCGCTATCAGTAGAGGTCCACTGTCTAAAACCCACTCTCCTAAATCTCTGGTATTAATGTCAATGTGCATCTCCCATTAATGCACTTTCTTTTTTTTCTGATAGGCTTCTAACAGCATTTACTACGAGAAAAAGCTACAGAATGCGCTGACTATCACTCCCTGAAGAAGAAAAAGCTAAAATAGTTGAAAGAAGGATCAATCCAGTGCTAAACACACTTTACAGCGATAGCGTGAGCGCTAGACAAAGCCGTTGGGTCAACTGACTCCAGCCGTCCTCTGCTTTCATTTTGTCATCAGTATGCCATGGTGAATTCCTTGCGCAAGCTGCACTTGTCCATTTCCTTGTGATAGAAGGATGCTTGGTGTTCCCTCTGCCTACACCGGATTGATCCCGCGGCAACTCGATCCCGTGGCGGGAAGACGAGACATTACCCGCGGGACGGCAGTGTGGCGGCTTCCCGAGGGAAAAGACCCGTCTTGGCCTCGTTACGATGGCGGCGCCGAAGGCCTCATCTCAGCTAGTCTGGCTGAACGATTAGATTTTCCCAACGACTAACGTTTTTCTCGTCCAGCCCAGCCTCAGCCCAGCCTCGGCCCATCCCAATCGTTCGTTGTTTGCGGGGCCCCGCACCTGTAGGGTATCTGGGGGATTCACCAGCACCTGTCATGCGAGGCAAGTCTACCAAGATGGCTGCATACACTATGGTCAAGCCTCTTTTCTGGGCATTCAATCTGGGCATTAGATATATATAACAGTATGGATCGCATCACTATGGAGCCAGCAGCACGGGTGTCCATCTTACTTCCCAGCTCCTCCTTCAACAACAACAACAATTCCTGTACGACATAGAAACTTCGGTCGAGCAACATGACGGAAAAACGATCTGTCGACTTCATCGACGAGAAGGGCGCCGATGCCGAACTCAAGGAAGTCATCGCCGACCGCCAGGTCCAAATCACTCCTCAGCAGATTCAAGCCCGCTTTGAATCGCTCCGCGAATTGACTGAGGAGCAGATGACTGTATTGAACAAGCAGCTTGTCAGGAAGCTCGATTGGCGACTGATGCCTTGCATTACTCTCATGTTCTTGATGAAGTAAGACCCTGTTTCCGAAAATTTGGCCTGCACGTGAGCAATGTTAACAGTGCATCCAGCTATCTCGACCGTATCAATGTTTCAAACGCACGCCTTGCTGGACTTCAAGAAGATTTGCACATGTCAGATACACAGTGGAACACTGGTATCTCGACCTTCTATGTTGGTTACCTTGTCGGCCAGCTTCCCGGTAACCTGTGGCTTGCCAAGGCGGATCCCAGGTGGCTTTTGCCATCCATGATGATGGCTTGGAGTATTGGAACCATCTGTATGCCGGCCATGACCAACGGCGCTGGATTCGCAGTCTGCCGTTTCTTCATCGGTCTCTCAGAAGCACCTTTCTTCCCCGGTATCACACTGAGTAAGTTCCAGCTTGTACACCAGACACGGGCTGAGAGAATTTGAAACTGACAGAGACTAGTGACTTCTTCATGGTACACCAAGGAAGAGAACCCAATGCGCATGGCTATCTGGCACGCAGGAAACACCATGTCCAACATCTTGTCCGGTTTCTTGGCTGCAGCTATCCTCGAGAACATGGACAATCTCCTCAAACTTCACGCATGGCAATGGTTCTTCATCATTGAGGGCGCCGTCTCCATTCTCGTCGCAGCCGTTGCTTACTGGGCGCTTCCATCTTGGCCACATAACACACGCTGGCTTTCAAAGGAGGAGTCAGAAATGGCACAATACCGTGTCCAGGTATCTAACGGTGGTCATGAGGAGGAGTTGGGTGGAACTTGGGACGGACTCAAGGAAGCCGCCAAGGACCCCTTCACCTGGTTCTTCTGCATGATGCACTTCGCTCTTGTCACCGCTCAGAGTTTCAAGGACTTCCTGCCTTCCGTAAGTTCTACATCTCTACCATCCTTCTGAAATATCTCTTGACTAACTGTGCTCCTTCACAGATCATGAAGACCTTCAAGTTCGACACTCTTACCACCTACCTCGTCCAAGCTCCACCCTACGCCATCGCATACGGAGTTGCCTGCGGTCTCGCTTACACTTCCGGTCGCTTCCAAGAATCCTTCTATCACATTGTGATTCCCATCATCTTCAGCGCTGCAGGCTGCGGTATGCTCATTGGAACCCTCAACATTGGCGCCCGCTACTTTGGTCTCATCCTCCTCATCAGCGGCACCTACTCCGGTCTCAATCTCCAGCTCAGTTGGGAAACTACTCTCGTTCCCGCCCCACGTAGTAAGAAGGCTGCTCTTATCGCTATTGCCAACTGCATCAGTCAAGTCAGTCACTGGTTCAGCCCCTACTTCTTCCCCAGGTCCCAAGAGCCTTTCTACAGACTCGGTGGTGGCTTGATCTTGGTCGGCTGCCTGCTTTGCTGCGTCTCAGCCACCTTGGTCAAGTGGCGTGCGGTGCGCTTGAACAAGAAGCTCGATGAAGCTGAAGGCTGGTCCGAGCACACTGGTGTCGAGCGCGGATGGAGATATGTGTATTAACGTGTTTGATGAGAAACGTTCCTTGCAACGAGTTAACGATTAGTTTCATGCCAGTCCGCTATGATTAAGCTGCGCTTAGTATAATGTACTTTGTTGTTTTTATCAAGTTAAAAGATATCAATTCATGACTTTCATGCTTATTCTATACTTGCCAATCTATCTCGCAATTTACAAGGACCTGTTCATTTACCATAGTATGCCATTCAGATCTCCGATTATGGAAAACTATGGCTGAAAAGTATCCGACATGGGCCTACCCTATGATATTCTAAAAAGGATGTCACGTCCCTTCCATCAACAATTGAGGCAAAAACCGCTATGCCATAATTATCACTTTAAGCAATAGAATTACAAACTTGAGTTTCTCAATTAAGCCCAGTACAACCCCTCTACTCCTTCACCTCATCCCTCACAAACCGACTCGTCCCCGCAACCTTGACCGCCAACAACCAAATACTAACATCACTCATAATATCCGCCGTCGCCACATCCGCCCCCACCGCCTTGGAAAACCAATTCCGCATCTCCACCGCCACCAGCGAATCGACGCCGTACCGATAAATCGCTTTCTGCGGGTCGATATCGTCTTTGCTTACAACCAGTAAGCTAGACAACTGTGTTTGTATGGCTCCAACGATGATATCCGTGGCTTGAGCCAGAGACTTTGCTTCAGACAGCAAGTGCGAGGGGCGCGACTTGTCTGTCTCGGCGGTGGTGGAGATACGCGCTGGCAGCGTGTCGAGGTAGTGGTAGATGGGGCGTGTGCTGCCGAGGGGAGCCACGATACCCATTGCACGGAGATCCGCAGGGAGGGTTAGGGGGGTGATGATTTGCGAACCCACGGCACTGTTGTCGACGCGGCTGGGGTCGCAGCAGAAATGGAGGAGGGAGAAGATGTCTTGAGTGGATACTTCTTCTAGCATGCCGCGGACACGCAGGAGGGCTTGGACTTGCTCGTTTTGCGCCACGTAGCCCACGCCTGTTACCATGCTGAGGGCGAGTGTGTGGGCGCGCTGGCCGTGCCGCATGCGGTGGGCGGCGAGAGCGTCTTGGTATGTGTTGCCGACTGTGTAGTTGGATTGGCCGAAGGAGCCCATTATGCCGGTTGAGGAGGAGAGCATGACGAAGAAGTCGAGGTTGGGAGGGAGGAGCTGGTGGAGGTTCCAGGAGCCGTCGACTTTGGGGGCAAGTGACTGATGCCACTTTTCGACTGACATGTTGGTAAAGGATGAATCGCGCATTACCATTGCGGCTTGGATGCAGCCTTTGATGTCTGGGAAATCGCGGACAGAGTCCAGCATGCTTTGTAGTTGGTGCTTGTCGGTGATGTCACACACTGGTGCTTTGACGACGGCGCCTTGTTCCTGGAGCTCGTGTATAAAATGCTCGCGATCTGATCCGGTTCCTTCGACTGGAGAGCGTGATGGTAATATCAAGTACCGAGCGCCTTGCTGCACCATCCACTGGACAATGCTTTGGCCTATACCACCGAAAGCACCCGCGACAAGGTAGCTTGCGTCTTCATGGAAGAGTAGCTTGGAAGGACTCGATGCGACTTCCATATCGACAACCTCGTCGTCGTCCATTTCAATTATAACTTTGTCCGTAGTGTCCTTGTCTTGCACAGCACGGAAAGCCTTCTCGACCTCGCTTTGCTTGAACACGGTCAATGGTACGAGTGGTATTATATGACCGTTGAGAATCATCTGGCAGAAATTCTCGAAGATCCCTTCGAAAAAATGGCTTTCCGCTAGTTCCTGAAAGTTGACATTGGCGAACGTGACGTTCTTATTCGCCACCACGGCTGGTAACGAATTCCCCTTTGGCCGACTCGCTGTAGAAACGAAAGCATGTTTCTCTCCAATATCAACAATGCGTCCAAACGAAGCAATACAGCTGCTTGAACTCTGTAAATCTTCCGTCGAGCCCAAGATAACATCTACACCTCGTCCCTCAGTCTCACGCCGGATTTCGTACTCGAGATTTGGGTCTCCAGTAACGAAAATAGATGACCTGGTAATAGGGCTATAACGAAGCCAGCAATCCGCCTGCTCTTCCGATTCAACCGTTGTAAAGATATCTGTGCATCCCCGGTTTAAACACATCATGAAAGCGGCGCGCCCGAGCGCACTGGTCGCATGGTGAATCAATACATTGTCGCCCAGCTTGACACCTGCAACTTGCATCAGTGCAAAGTACGCCGTGCAGAAGGCTACGGGGATCGCAGCTGCTTCGGTAAAGCACATTGCCGCGGGAATCTTTCGTAGCTGCTTGAAGCTGCTCACTGCCGTTTGTGCAACGCCGTTGCGTGTGATGCCGAAGACACGGTCTCCGGGTTGGAAATGCGACGCGCTGCGTGATCCGGTTTGCAGTACGATGCCTGCGATTTCGCTACCAAAGGCGTCGTCGTGGATTTGGCCTAGTGCGACTTGGACATCGCGAGTGTTGAGGCCCACGGCCTTGACTTGGACAAGGACGTCGTTACTTCCAAGCGTGTCGTTTTGCGAATCATCTTGCTCGTAGTGCAGCGTGTTGAGAATACCTGCAGCTTCAATTGTGAGCACTGGGTTTTTGAGTTCGCTCCAGGGCTTGGAAACAGTGGTTGCGATGTCTTTGGACTGTGGTAGTACTGTTGCGGCCAGCTCTGCATCATCGACCACACGCGGTGTACAGAGAACGCCGTCGATTTCCCAATATTCATCTTCAGGGTCATTGGTCTGATCCGTGAGCTTTGCGTCTAAGACTGCCATGATATTACTCGCGAGCTTCTGTAACTCATTCTCGCAATCCAGACTAACGCTGATGAGATGGTAGTCTTCGGACTCCGTGGCTAGCGTACGAACAAGGCCTGATACAAGGCCTTCTGTGGGGCTCTGGTCCACTGATAGGTGTTGAAGCGTAGGCCAGATGAGTGCGTCCGCTGTTGAGAGGAGTTGCTTGATCTTGCTCAAATCGTCGTCTTGCATAAGACGCAAGAGTGTTCCATCTAGCCCAGGAAGAAACACGCAAGTAGCTTTGGATAGATCTTTTTGAGAGACAGAACTCCAAGACATCGGGATTATTGAGACATCGCAGTTTGAGAGTGCGACTTTTCCAAGTACATCTGCTAGGCTGCTCTGTAGAAAGTCACGCTCGTCGTATACAACATAGACGGTTGAGCCAGAATAAAGTAACTCTCTCTCTTTCTGACTTAGTTCGGGGAAGTTAGCCGGTTGCCAATCAATGCGATACAGGGTCGGCGGTGCCTCTCCTTCATCCGTAGCTGCACCGCTCCGTCCAATCGTCGAAGTCTCCAACTCCCCGTAAAAGTAGAGTTCTTGATCCTGTTCGTCCGCTGCAGTAACATCAAACAGCTTGTTCCGGAATCCACAACCCTTGACTTGCGCGTTTACTTTTACACTCTTTGCTTCGTTCGATGCGCGCAGCAGATTAGTTGAGAACCACGCGTTGGTGAAGCCCGTGGGTACTGTTGTTGCAGACGCATTCTTGGCGAAAATGGAATAGGCGGGAAATGTTGTCTGCAAGATGGTGTCTAGCGCAGCAGGATGAATCAAATGGGCATCGGTATACTTGAATTTCGCGTGTTTCTGCCATTCGGCGAGGCCGATTGATCCTGTTGCTTGTTGACTTTGCTCATCCCACTTGACAGCGTGCATGCTGCGGAAAGTGGGACCGTAGGAAAGCCCTGCCTTGTTGAACGCATTATAGATTTCCTCATGGCTGATGTCAGTGCAGCACTGCCTTGTAGCTGCGAGGAATTTCTCAGCTCTTTGGGTCTGTTCAGCTGAAGTCTCGCTTGGATTGTCGTATGCAATTGAAATAGACCCGGAGCAGCAAAGATGCCATGTATCATTCTCGTACACATAGAGTGAGAAATGGCTCCATGAACTTCCTGGTTTCGCATCTCGTGCATCTACACTTCCAGGGCGTAGTGTAAGTTGTATCTCCGTTCCTCGTGGATTCTCGGATAGCGTCATAGGTTTTGTGAACGAAACATCTTTCATTCTGTACCCTGAAGCATCGGCACCTGCGTCACCGTAAAACTGGCGCACTGCCTCGATAGCCATGACTAGCATGCCTGCTGCTGGCATAAGACACAATCCGTTGATTACGTGGTCTTTTAGATACGGCGATTGGTCTAGAAGAATACGGTTCGTCCAGCGTGCCTCCAGTTCGTTCCAGTCAGGTGTACGAGATCCAAGTAGCTCGTGATGCACGAATTTAGTTTGGCGATATTGAATACTTGTTCGACCTTCGAGCCAATATCTCTTCTTATCTTCGAATTGGTAGCTAGGGAGGGATGTGAGAAGCTTTGAATCAGAACCACGAACATTGTTGACAGCTGAAATATCGACCGATGTCCCAATGGTATGTAATTTTCCCGCGCACTGCATGGCTGTGACATCTGCCGCATGATCGCGACGCAAGACGGAGACGTATTCGGATTTGACATCTCTCCCTGAAGCTTTGAGAATATCGCTGAGAGGAGAGCGCAAGGCCGAGTGGGGTCCGATTTCGACAATGTAGCATGATGATGTATCCGGTCTTGTACAGATTCCTTCTAGGGCGATTGAGAATCTGACAGAGCCAGTAAGATTCCTGTTCCAGTAAGCTGCAGTTCTCAGTTCAGCAAGTTGATCCAAGGGTTTTCCGGTGACAGTAGACACGAAAGATGGCTGATCGTCGAGTGGTTCGCCGGGCTCGATATTTCGTAGAAGCTTGTCGTAGATACCAGCTACTGGCTTCATGTGATGAGAATGGTATGCAACATCAACCTTCAAGATGTGCACTTCGATGTTTGCTTCTTTTAGTGTCGACGAAAGTTGGTGGATGGCGTCGCGAGGACCAGAAAGTGTAAAGCTGCGCAAACTGTTGTAACAAGCTATGACGATGGGGTCTTCTGCGTGTGATTCATTCTGCTTATCCATCAAGTGCTTCCAGGAGTCTAGCGGGGCCTGAACAGCAACCATGGCACCGTTAGATGGGCTCAAGGACTGCGTGATACCGACGGCAAGGCCTCGGAAGTATGCAATCATCCATGCAGATTCTCGTGAGATCGCGTGACTGGCGTATGCAGCAGCGATCTCGCCAGACGAATGGCCGACAGAAACAGATGCTCGAATTTTCCAGGAAGTCAGTAAGTCAACGATCGCGACTTGAAGAGCTGTGCATATTGGTTGACTAAGTTCCGGTTTCTGGATAGCTGTTTCGCTCTCTGACTTGGTGCATAGTTCATCTGTAGTAGTTAGCCTCAATGGAAAAGCTTGAAAGCATTTCAATAACCATACCTATTAAAGACCACGAACTTCCCAACGATTGAAAGTACTGGTCAGCTTCTCGCATCGCTTTCGAGAAAACATCGTATTGCATGAGCTCGCGACCCATCCCATGCCATTGTGCGCCTTGTCCGGTGAACACGAAGCAAATTTTCGCGTTTGGTTTTGATCGCACAGGTGGAGACCAAGTCATTTCGGACTGAGAGTTTGATAAGGCGACACATGTACTCTTCCATGGAAACTTGGTACGTTTCTCTGCCAGAGTATATGCGATATCGTTCAGTGTCTGACGGCGATTTTCATCATCCATGTGATCGCTTATCCACTTCTTCAGGGCGTCAATCGATCGATGCACTGCTCGTTCATCAAAAGCAGAAATGACCAATAGCTTCGGAGTGAACTTGCTGTTTTCACCTGCAAAAGTATTGGCTTCTTCATAATCGCCTGCAGAACCAGAAGGCGTGTCGTCACAAGTTGTGCTACCAGAACGCATGTTTTCAGAGCCATTCTCGTTACTGGAAGTGCGGCTCAGGGTCGAGGTGTTGCAGGGATGGACGTGTTTTGCTTCCTCAATCGTTCGGACATCTGCAGTGCAGTGTCGTCCTTCTAAGCCCTGTTCGCGGAGAAAGCTGAGCGCATCATCGATAACAACATGTGCATTTGTTCCACCGTATCCGAAAGAGTTCACGCTTGCACGCCGGACTCCACTGACCGGCCATGGTACGGGTTTCAACGGGAATCTCAAATTCGGTCCAGCGGCCGTAACGGCAGGGTTGATGCGCTCAGGGTAAACATTCGGCGGGATGATACCCTTCTCAAGTACCAGCAACGTCTTGATCACCCCAGCAATACCGCTAGCGCCTTCAGGATGGCCCATATTTGACTTGAGCGCGCCAACGAAAATGGGGTCCTCGGGCGTCCGAGCAGAAAATACACCATTGATAGCAGCAGCTTCACATGGATCTCCAGCCTTAGTACCAGTTCCATGGGCTTCAAAGTAGCGAGTTTCGTCGAGACTGAGACCGGCTCGTGCATACGTCTCACGAATGAGGCGCTCTTGTGCGGATTGGCTAGGCGATGTGATACTCGGAGTGTTGCCATCTTGGCCACAACCAGTCGACCGAATCACACCGCGGATATTGTTGCCATCGGCAATGGCTTCTGAAAGTCGCTTGAGAACTAGGACTCCAAAACCCTCTCCTCGCGCATAGCCAGAAGCTCTTTCATCGAAGGAGTAGCATACGCTGTCTTTGGACATCATGTTAAGGCTGCTCAATAGGGCAGTCGAGTCTGGTAGCAGACACAAGTTGGTGCCGCATACAAGAGACTGTTACCGTCAGCAGTCTGATGTTAAATTCAAATCCATCCCATGTAGTGTTAGGAGGCCGAACCCCCCATATTAGTCAGAATATCGCTACTCATTCTGAGACGCTGCTGGTATCTCGCCGGGCGTTTTCGTTTGAGAAAGTTATGAGATTGGACTTACCATATTAACGCTTCCAGCAAGTAACTCCTGGCACGCAAGATGGAGAGCAACAAGACCACCAGAACAAGCCGTATCCACAGTCATACTAGGTCCGCTGAAGTCGTAGAACCAACTCAACCGGTTTGATAGCATAGCGAGACCGCTTGAGCCGACGATCCGATAGTCGCCAGGCATTTGGGCATCTCTCTGGGAAATCTGGCTGTATTCCTGTAATAAGCAGCCCACGTGGACTGATGTTCGGGTGCCTACAGCGTCCTGCATGGTGATACCAGCTGAAGGAAAACAGTATTAGTATATGTTTTGAGTGATCCTGGGCTATTCGCATACCGTTTTCAAGAGCGTGATAACTCGTTTCGAGCAGCAAGCGCTGCTGTGGATCCATGCATTCCGCCTCAGCCGGCTGGATGGAAAAGAACGGTGCATCGAAGCGTGCTGGATCGTCGGATAGAAAATGGCCACCGCGATTCTTCACAGTGCCAGGTCTGTGACCATTCTCTTTGTAGAATCCATCAATGTTCCATCGGTTCTTGGGAATCTCGGTCATGGTCGACCGGCGCTCGATAAGGAGTTTCCATAAGCTCTCTGCGTCTGTTACGTCTTGGGGGAATTTGAAGCCAAAGCCGACGACTGCAATTGGCTCGAAGCTACTTGTATTGGGAGGGGTCGGCTGAGAGCCTGATTGTGTATTTGAGAGCTTCATCGCGAAATGCGCTTTGCGCTGATGTAGTGTTTTGTGCGATCAGCTACTTGGTAGGTTTTTGGTCCTATCAATGTCCCTAACGTCGCTCACATGTACTTTGGTAAGAAAAAGCGAGGTTGGTGTAGTGAATCCTTGGAACTCTAAAAAAACATCATGTGTTCATATGTAGAATCGTATCAGTTGGATGTTTGTTAAGATATATGTCACATGGGAGTGTTGATTGAGCTAAAATAGAGCATATGCAGATGAAAGACCAGATATTAAAGACCCCGAACTTGAAATATGCGGAACGGGTATATAAAATGTTATCGATCAGGCGTTAACTAAAAAGGGTTATATACTGCGTGCGCTGAGTGCTATTTGAGGCGACTGCGTTAAGCGGCGTTTTGCCTAGCTGGGAATGGCCCACCTATTTTCCAAGACGGAAAGGCTGCATATGCGTGCACCTACATGGAGCAGTCCGTGGTGACTGTTATGATCCTGGTAGTAAGTACGGGAGAAGTACCCAGATTCCATGACATCTGATACCTTCCTGTGATCAATGCATCATACGAGTGTCCTGTCAGTACCTGAATTTGGAAGGAAGTTCCCTTGATCCAGGTTATGGGAACGTAGAGGATAATTTTTTTGAAGCGTGTTGATCATCGGCTACTAGAGTGTGGTCATGCAGCTCCGCTGGGCGCCTTACGTGAAGCTGGACCTAAGCTGCATGCGCGCTCTTTCACTTTTACCGTTTTAATTGTGCGCATACTAAAGAACCGGACAATTACCCCCATCGAAAGTTTAGAACTTTGTGTGCATCTCAATGGATATGAAAGCAATGCTGCAGAGCTGGCATTGGGTCGTGGAGTTAGGAGGGGTCCTGTGAGCTGTAAAGTTGCCCTCGTACCTGCATTGAATCAGGCATTGGTCAGGATTTTGAACCAGTCACGTTTGAACACGATATTTACCCAATCAAATATTTGAAAGAATTGTATCTGAGTGGCAGGTAAGAGATTTAACAAGCTTACAAAAAACAGGCAAGGATAAATGCAGATGTGTGGGTCTTTGCGAGTTCAGGTAACAGAGAAGACGCGTCAGACACTCGAGTTACAGTCTAGGTCCTCGCGAGAACCACCAACTAGATGAAGGCCTAATCTTGCCAGGATCCTTTTGGTCTCCAGTCTAGTCATAGTTCTCATGTAATTCGTTACACGACAGGCCGAATCATGCATCTAGTCCAGCCATTTATAATCCGTTGGGCTCCACAAGTTCGCTTCGGCTTAATGTGAGCTATTGACTCTGCGCGGATGTCTGTCAACGTGCCCCGAACGCGACCTGCAGTAACCGGTTTTTACTTCTAGGAGTGTGCAAAGCTGGTGGACTCGCAAGGGCATCAGCCTTGGCTGTCAATCTGGCTAGCACGTGCTCGGGCAAGATTACTTAAATGCGTTACCTCTCGTATAGATGGATTGATGCTAAAACCAACGATTCAGTTTAGTGGTATAGGGCCGAGTATAAAAATTGGGAGTTTGAGAATGTGAATATCAGGCTGATACGTATCTCACAAAGAGAGGTATATCGCATTTGAACTTTGCACAACCTTATTGCGATCATGGACGCTCAATCGGTGCACATTGGCAACCCTGCTTCGACATTTCCGGGTATTATTGGAAAGACCAATTGTTTCAATCTGCAGTCGCGGCAAATCGCAAGATCGATGGCAGGGTTTACCAAGGATGTGTCGGTTTTGGCCCCCAAAACTAAACTATTGTATGTGACTTGACACGGGCAATGGGGCGCCTGACAAATGCTAGGTTTTTTTTGCTCTGATTTGGAGCCATGTGTTTGTTACCATCATTATGTAGGTAATGGTGCGAAACGCTATGATCGCAACGGGTTACTTGGCCTTTCAAAGGGCTTTGTATGGTAAGGAAATGTTGGACCGAGGTATACCTGCTGATCGTTTCGAGGTTGTGAGCTTTGGTGCATAATTTCCTTGACGATGGAAGAAGGACACAAAATCAAGCTACAGACAGCATCCGGAACATGAAACGAATGCCGGTGTGTCGATTCATAGACTCTTTCACGGCCTCGAGGTCTCAATCTTGAGTGCCGCACACATACCACCCAAGCCAAGAATTCTTTGTCTTGCTCCCGATAATATTAAGAGCAGCATGTGCAAATCCAGAGAATACAACTCTTCCAGACCAGTCACGACTGTGTTTCGCCTTGGTATCGGTTTTTCTAACTTGCGTATGATTCAATCACAAGAACCGTAACATGTGCTGCATGTAATTTAGGAATATAGATAAAGACGAAGCGGCTATTCAGTCGTGCTCTGAGTCTCGCTCCATTTGCGGATATGGACAGGCGATGGCTTCACCAAAACATCCATCTACTCGGTTCGAAAGAGTAAAGAAAACTTTGCAGGATTGATGATCCTTAAAGAGAGGGATGAGCGGCTCCTAACATGCATAATGAAATCTAAAAGAAAATATGATGGGCCGCAGAGTGCGGCAATCAGCTCAGCCACCACGTGTCGTTTCAGCCGTCAGCACGTCAAAGGAACCGTCTCCCGGGTATCGGAACATAGATGCAGATATGCTCTTCCGTGATGGCGTTTTGTGTGGGTAAATACAGAGGCAACATGACGATACGAGGGAGTGAATAAGGACAGGACTGCGTGGTGGCGGAGCAGGGCCTGAGGCAGAATGGTATCGGACGACGCGGGGCAATGGCGGGGCAGTTTTTGGCAGCTGGTGACCCGACGGCCACCTCCGACGGCTAGCCATGGCTCGGATGGTACGATAGAAGTCTGCCAACTTGCCTGCTTCAACAAGACTCATAGCACCGCAAATTACTCCCAGGGCTTCATACTACATCAACATGGCCGTACGAACTGCACAGGGTCTCACGCCAGAGCAACTCGCTTTCTTCAACAAGAATGGATATCTCCTAATACCAGACGCGCTGTCACAAGACACGGTCAAAGAGCTCCTCAATGACACGAGCAAAATGCTCAATGACTTCTCGCTGGATGACCATCCTATGACCAAGTTCTCGACCGGCGGTGAAGACGGCGCGGACCATGTAGGGGACAGCTACTTCTTGGAATCTGGGGACAAAGTGCGCTTCTTCTTTGAAGAAGGTGAGTTCTGCTTTCCGCACTCAATTGACGTCACATCTATGAAAGACCAATTGGGCTGATACAATGGCAGACGCATTTGACAAATCCGGCAATCTGACAAAGCCCAAGCATCGTGCAATCAACAAGATTGGCCATTATCTGCATGAGCTTTCCCCTTCATTTCGCAGTATCTCTCTCTCAGATCGCAATGCCGCCATTGCTTCTTCATTGGGGTTCCGGGATCCACGGGTTCTCCAATCCATGGTTATCTGCAAGCAGCCCGAAATAGGCGGCGCTGTGCCACCTCATCAGGACAGCACGTTCTTATACACCGATCCACCTAGCGCGGTGGGATGGTGGTATGCTCTCGAGGATGCCACAAAAGAAAACGGCTGTCTGAGTTTTGCTGCTGGGAGCCACAAGCGAGCTCCTATTGAAAAGCGGTTTGTGAGGACGGGCAACGGAACCGGTTTCATCGACAATGTCGGGGCCAAGTTCCCGAGCAGCATAACACCAGAGAATCAGGGCGAGAAGGGGTATGAGATGGTAGAGAAGGAGGAAAAGTATGACATGGGCGAAGTCAAGGCTGGAACGCTAGTCCTCATCCATGGCAACATTCTCCACAAGAGTGAGAAGAACACGAGCGAAAAGAGCAGGAACATATATACGTTCCATGTCATTGAGGGCGACCAAAAGTATGACGAGAGGAATTGGCTGCAACCACCTGCACAGGGTTTCTCGAAACTATATCAGGAGAAGACTGCAGCGGCGAATAGAACGAACGGGTCGGATTCGAGCAACAGACTTGCAAAGGATTGGTAGACATGTTACAATATATTTATCTACTATGACTTGCTTTGTACGCACAGGCCGATGCCTCCAAGCACGAATGCCATGCCTATCCAAGTGTCTATGGCATGTTAGCTTCTGAGTCGCATGACTGTTACACAAGCCGATTAAAAACTTACCTCTACTAATGACCTTTTTCTCTGCCCACCACTCACCTAGCACCGTGAACAGAAAGGCGAGTGAATTTGTTATGGGCACCGTCAGACTCAATTCCGCCTTGCCTATCAATATGAAAAACCACACACTTCCAGTGACATTGAGCAACAATGGTATTGCGTATGCCGGTCGACTCAGCACTCCAATCACAGCGTAAAGTACACCCAGCACTTTCTTCTTGAACCATGAATTGTTCGGATCGGTGAGGGCGGGGCGTTGGGGCGGCGTATAGTTCCTATGATGAGGTCAGCAAGGTCCGATAGGCCACTGGTCCGTCAAGTAAGACATGAAGTTTCACGGAAGGGAACTAACGTACATTGCAGCTTTACGCATAAAAGGTGTCGTAAGTCCCCAGCATGCGCCAACCATGAGGAAGCCCAGGATCCAGCGAAAGATGGAGGGCTGAGGCTCGTTGGCGATGGGCGCGTCGGGGTCCATGATGTTGCACCAAATTCTATCAGAGAATCACTCCAGTGGAGGACAATAGCCGAAAACACGAATAGCGCAATTGTCGACGCTATTGCGATTCGAGACGTCGAGTTGTTGACATGGGATGAAAGCAACGAACTGGTGCTTGGCTGGCGCGCTAACTTGGGCCGTGCGCAGATACACACAACATCACATTACCATCCCTTCCCCATCATTTCGTCCCGACAACAATTGACCATCATTACTCGGCATTCATCCACAAACAATGAAAGACCTATTATCAACTATCTGAGTTTACAGCCTTCCGCGGATTGCTTTTCTTCGACCCGTGCCGACGCTGTCTTGAGGACGAAAAGGAACCGCATTCTACAACTCAGCTGCGCTTTGTACTTTTCGACCACTGATTGATTTTGCCATGACTAACACCGCTCTGGTACCTAGCCTGCTCGCAAATGTAATTTATTGTGCTGTGCCCGACACCCACCGGCGAAAATTCTTGGCTAGAACTCAATGATGGCGTAACATGACCCTGCAGAGGCAGGCGGTTTCTTTGATCCACCCTCCCGGGATCCGCCCTAGTCAAGCCATGCCCCAGGTTGCCAGCCTATTCCTGGTATTCATCCACACAGGCAGTTCATCTGCCTAGTAATATTTAGAAATATCGCTATTATCGGGAACTATTCCCGTACGGCAATGCTGTATCCATCGCCATGCACCGGAATGATACGGCCATCTCCCGTAGCAACTGTACGCCTGCAATGGACAATATCGTGGATGAGTTCATTACTAGGCCTCACTAACGGCCTCACATGTGCCAGATCGCCATACTTTGAAAGAACTACCACATTTTTATTTGACCTCACACGCAAGTTGATATCCTTCGACACAAAGAAGTCGCTTGTCGACAAGGAAACTACAAGCTAATTGTTGCATGACAGGTACCCGCGGGCTAGAAAACCTAGACTAGACGAGTGACTCAGCGTCATGTGTATGGCTATATACACTATGTGCCTACCATTGCTATGGGGTATCTAGCCATCCTGGTCACCTCCGAGTATGCTACTGTTGACACGCGGGCAGTGCAGGCGCCTCCAGACTACCTGAAACCAAAGGGTTGAGGCTTAGTTCATCGTCTATCCAACCCACCCTAGGTCAACCCAATATGTTCTAGCGTGCTAAGTATAGACGGGATGCGCATTGCATGAGAGTTGGCCGTTGGAAGCCACTGACACATTTGGACATGTGAGATCAAATCTCTCTCGTGGGGTTTGTTCGAAATGTTTGAGTCTTTGAATGATTAGCGCGTCACAGATCTTGTTCCTGCAGGCCTACGACTACTCCCTCCTTCGTTAATAAGATAAAAGTATCACGTCGCGATTGTCTATTTACACTCCGCATCTTCACCCACTTCGTTCCACAACATACCCCGCTTAGCCTCCGATACATCGACCGCATCTGCTACTTCTTGGAAAATCTTTCCCTGTAATCAGTACCTTATTGTCCTTTTGACAACATCATGTCAATGCAGCCGATTTGCAACAGCAAGCCAGAGGGTGTGGACCTGGACAATTTGTTCGAGGATTATGTCGATACGGATATCCTACGCCCTTCCGACAACTCATCATCTGCTCAGTCCAGCCCAGAAGAGTTGGCGTGTCTCCTAGGGATCGCTTCGTCGAATGAGAGTGACTTGTTCGGGGCTGAACCTATACTCAATCGGGAAACAAAGGCTGCTTGGCACAAGGCTCTCCAAGAGTGTGAACAGAGCTTTGCCTCGTCATGGTCTGATTATTCTGCCTCTTCCTCATACATTGCTTCTCCGTCTGCCACAGATTACTACAGCGATTCCGAGTCGTTGAGCTTTCCAGGGGTTATTGGATCAGTCGGAGAACAGTTGCGGTCCATGTCCCAGCCTTGCACACCGCGACCCCACACATCCCGTCGGTCACTCGAGAAGGCTGTAGCCTTTCACAACCAAATGAAATATCGTGATACCAGGAATTCATCAAAGACATCGACAAGGCCTTCTTCCAGAACGATGCAGGCCTCTTATTCCCGTCCTTATACCCCGGATCTGTGGAACAACCAGGCGACCCCAATACACATCATTTCGAGAACTGCATCTGAAGAACCCACTTCGCTCGTTACGCTATCTGAGTTTGCCGAGCATGAAAACAAAGACTGCCTTCTTGCCCAAGAATACGGCCAGGTGCACACTCTTGGCCATTCGCTGCTTCCGATGAATGACGAACAGTATTTCTCACACTACCAATCGACCACTTCAGCCTCTCTAGTAATGGAAGGACCAAACCGAAATCACCACAATGAAAATATGGACCTTAATTTTAGCCCAGGCAATACGTCTAGTTCAGCAATCTCAGCCTTGTTGACGCCACCGGTATCCCTTCCATTAACCGGCAAGCCATGGATTCCCGACACAACGCCCACCCTAGACTTTGAATTTTCAGCATCACCCGACCTGATCAATACCAACAACACAGCTAGCTGGTGGAGCAGCGATTCTACTCACACTACCTACTCCACAGCAAACACCCTACACTTCCCCAGCTCAAACACGGAACTCCACGGCCTAGGCATAACCTGCGAACCCACCCACACTCTCCCTTCCTCTTTCATCCCACTCACCCACCGCACCCCCTCCCCACCACCACGTAAACCCCACCCCCGCCCACGCACGCGCCCCAACACCTCGCGCCCCCGCCGCTCCAGAACCTCATCCCCAAACTCTACCTCCCGCACCACCGCCGCGAACACAGGTTTCGTCAACTTCACACCAGAAGACAGCAGGAAAATCCTAACCGGCGTGGCGCCGAGCGGCAGCAGCAAGACGAAAGCACGGCGCGAGAGGGAGGCTGCGGAACGAAGGCGGAAGTTGAGCCAGGCGGCTATGAAGGCGGTGTTGGAGGCGGGTGGGGATGTGGAGAGGATTAGGGGGTTGGAGGGGGAGATGTTGGTTGTGTAGTTTGGAGACAGCGAGAGAGAATGGGGGTGAGGGTAGATGAAGTTATGAAGTGCAATGAATATATGAATTTTGATTCCTTTTGCTTGTCTTCAAGTGATTTTTTTTTTGAGGCGCATATGCGGGATAGCATGGCCGTGTTAGATTGCACAAGGGATATTCTTCGAGTGAAAAGAAAATAGTTTAGAATACTGAAATCTTTCAATCCCATTATATCAACATTTCAATTCCCACACGTCTTTAGCAAAAACAAAAATCATCATTTTTTACACTACTCCCCACCCCCAAGTTCCAACCTCGCCAGCACAGCCTCGACCAGCGCCGTGCCGCCCGGCCCCCGCTCCATAGTCCCCAACGTCTTTTCTTCAGCCTCGAGCTCCACCGCCCCCTCATAGACCTTGACAATCATGTCTTCATCGACCTTGGTACCGCACGCGACCATACCGCGGATCAGCGTGCTCACCATCATGATTTCACGGGTAAGGCCTGGTTCGATATCGTCATTTTGGCTCGAGTACAGCGTCTCGATTGCGGTCTCGTCGAGACTGTTGATGCCGACTTCCTTTGCGTCGGCGCTGGTGGTGATGTGCTTGCAGACGAAGACGTAGCCGTTGACGCCGAGGATGATGTCGATTTCGCCGGCTGCGGTGTTCAAGGTAAAGACCTGGCGTCGGCTGCGGACTACGCCGCCTTTCCGGCTGAGGATACCGCCGCCTGCACCGGTGATGCTGGTGAAGACGCCGTTGCGTAGTTTGCCGTATTTGAGAGAGCGTGTGTGGAGTGAGGCGGTGCCGTCTTGGTGTAAGCTCTGGACTTCTGCGACGAGCAAATCGCCTTCTTGGAAGAATGTCCGGATGTTGAGCTCGTCGACGGTTGTCCGGCGGCGGAGCACACCACCTGGCAGGTTAATACTGGAGAGAGGGAGGTTGGCTAGCATGGGCGCGGCGATATCTACGTTCCATTTTTTGGTTCCAACGGTCATGATGCGGCCGACGACCAGGTCGCCAATCTCGGGCTGGTAACGGGCGCGTAGTGGTTGCACAGATAGCAGCTTGTTAGTTTTGTGCAAGGTGCCTGCGACAGTGGATATTATTGTTGTTGATCCGGCTGGCTGTGAAGGAATATATGTGCCATGACCGCGCATCCATTGCGGGTCGGAGGTTATATGTTCACCAGGCGTGACGATGGCTTTGGAAGACGAGATCGCGAGATCGTCGTCACCCATTTCAATGTCGGAGCCAGACTCATCGTCTGCATCACGCCGTGGAGGCGGCAGTGCGCTGAATGGTAAGACAGAGATTGGCATTTGGACAGTGCGCGATGTGAGTATGGTGGTGGTGGTGATGATGTCGTTTGGTTTTAAAGCTTTGGAAATTTTGGCAGGGATTAATAGCTCCATGGGGACCCTTGCAGTGGAGCTGCTGCACCACCATCTGCCCCATCAAAATCTCCACCCATGACTTTCAAAACCTGATAACTCCAGCACTGTAATGACAATCGATTTGCAAGAGGCAGAATGTCAACCTCCAAGCCGTACAGCTGCAAGAAGATTTAGTATCCAAATCAAAACGGGACAGGACACGCATGAAATTGTTTTCAAGGTACTATAATTTGTTTTCCCATATTGCTATCCTAGATTATTTTCTATGGAGTATGTAATTATCCACATGCCAGATACAAATGGTATGATATCGCAGTTCTCGCCTTTTCTTCAATACACGTAATCGTAGCTTGAAAATTCCATTCGCGATACCAACATCTCCCACAACATCCATCACCAACCCACAACAAAACAACAAAACTCCACTCTATTTTTTCGCCTTGACAGCCCCCTTTCCAGCCTTGGCATCCTTGACCTTCTTCTTTTCAACCTCCGTCTGCGGCTCCTCCATACTCTTGGTGCTAAGCTTGGGCAGAAACATGCTTACACGCTCTTGATAAACCTTGTATTCCGGATACTTGCCCGCACTCAGCAACTCAGTAAGCCAGGTGCTGCCCTGGAACAAGGCCAAGTACAAGGCCGCCCCGATAGCAGCCCAATTGTAATACGTCTCCGTCTCTAGGCAGCACCATTGGTACAAGAAGACCCAAAAGGCTTGTTCGGCGGCAAAGTTGGGGTGGCGGGACCAAGCGAAAAGGCCAGTGGTGTTGAAGCCGCGATCGAGCTGCTCACGCGTGTACTTCTTGCTAGCCGGAACTTTGGCTGTGTTACGGTATTCGTCTCTGGCGGCGTAATAGTTCCATTGCGCTTGATCGGCGAAGAATTCTAGCACAACAAGGGCCACCATGGATCGGCCGAAGAGTGAGTCATAGGAGGAGACAGTGTTGCCAGTGAGCTTATTTGCGAGGAGCAAAACGTACGTGGGTGTTGTGATGACCCAGAGGAGAAACTATTTGCGGTCAGTAAGTCTGAGATTGCGTGTCAATTGGACATATATGTGTGCTTACATTCTGATAAAACGAGATAAAGACGACGTTCATGACGAACATGGCTGGACCGCCAATGTAGTCTTTTACAATGTTCCACCTGTAATCCTCACTTCCAATCGTGTATCCGCCCTTGCGCCAGTAATTGAAGGTCAATCGAGCGCTCCAGATGATGGAGACAGCCATGACATGGTCTAGCTTTGTCGCCGGCAGGCCATTCAAATGTGCCCATGTTGCATAGTGTATGTTGTACAGAGCAGGTAGTAAGCTCCAGATTCGGTCGACCTGCGAGTAGTTGCGGTTGATTTCGGAAAGGACAAGGACGACAGGCGAGAGGAACATGACGGCAAAGGCGAATGACGATATGAGGGGGTTGGTGCTGAGATAGAGCTCCTTGAGCGCCTGGACGTCTGAAATGCGTGCTACGACTTGGTACGGCAGGTCATAGAGTTGCGGTAGGTATGGCTCGACTGTCTTGTGGAAATCGGCACACTCGGGAAGTGTGCTGACCACTGGAATCGCCATGTCGAGGTAGGTGCGCGGGTCAGGCATTGTGCCAGATAGCTTCAATATCTCGCTCGTGGAACGCAGACAGGGGATGTGTATGTGTGTATGGACATGCAGGTATGCAGTAAGTATGAAATCTGGAGGCGGGGATGACCTCATGAGTCGCTGCTGTCCCCGAAGCAAGAATGGCTTAGCGCCCTGCAAGAGCGCCCGTGCAGCTTTACGACGCGCTCTGCATCGGCCTGACGCGCTTTCACATGACCGTGAATATCTTTGCCTTGTCCATGTAGCCCCTCTTAGATGGAAGTACACAAAACTCAAAAGCATGGCGCGGGTGTTGTGCGTGGCAGAGAAGCCATCCATCGCAAAGGCAGTCGCAGGCCATCTCGGTGGGCAAGCTCGAGCTGTGAGTTGTGCATCTATCATCAGGCTTCTTGAGGCGGACGGCTGATATTACCTACCAGGAAAGCGTTCGGGGCATCCAATGGGTCAAGAACTACAAGTTCGATTTTCGCTTCAACAACTGGGGCCAGTGTTCTGTCACTTTTACCTGTGTTGCTGGACACATTGTCGCCCAGGATTTTAACGATAGATATAAAAAATGGCACTCATGCCAGCCCGTCTCTCTATTCGAAGCACCGATTGTGTCTGGAATAGCAGAGGTGCGTGGCAGGACCGTCGTTTCACTAGTCTCCACTGACCAGTATCTAGGACAAGAAAGTGGTGGCGAGTAACATCGAGACCCAGGCGAGGTACGCGTCAATCTTGTTCATATGGACCGATTGTGACCGCGAGGGCGAGCACATTGGGACCGAGATCCGCGACATTGCACTGAAGGCGAATCCAAACTTGCAAGTGTGGCGAGCACGTTTCAGCAATATCGAGCGAGCGTCTGTATTACCCATTTTTTCCGCACACAAGCAGTTGACTAATTTGTTTTAGACATGTCATTCAAGCGTCACAGAATCCAATCCGTCTGGATGAGGCACAGGCGCAGGCCGTCTCGGCACGGATTGAGCTGGATCTGCGACTGGGAGCCGCATTTACGCGAATGCAGACGCTAGCGCTCCAGAACATGATCCCCCAGCAAGGCGAAGAGCGAGGCAAGGTAATCAGCTACGGCTCTTGCCAGTTTCCAACACTGGGATTCGTGGTAGACCGCTACCTTCGAGTGCGCAACTTTGTTCCAGAACCATTCTGGTCCATCAAAGTGGCACACGAAAAGGATGGCATTGATGTCAAGTTCAACTGGCGGCGGGGCCACTTGTTTGACCGCATGGCCGTCATTCTCATCATGGAACGCTGTCTGCTTTCCAAGACTGCAACTGTGACGAAGATGGCAAAGAAACCTACCAAGAAGTGGAAGCCGCTGCCTCTGACGACTGTTGAGCTACAAAAGAATGGAAGCAGATTTCTTCGCATGACGTCGCAGGATGTTATGAAGGTGGCTGAGGAATTGTATACCAAAGGCTGGATCAGCTACCCGCGCACGGAAACGGACCAGTTTGATCGCGGCATGGACCTGAAAACGCTTGTAGGGCGGCAGACTCAAGATGGCCGCTGGGGGCCATTTGCACAGAATCTCATGAATGGCGGTTTTCAGCAGCCTCGCGCGGGGCGCAACAACGACAAGGCCCATCCTCCCATCCATCCAGTCAACTACGTGGCACCTACGCAGCTCAACGATCGGGAGCGTGCAGTGTATGAATTTGTGGTTCGCCGGTTCCTCGCTTGCTGCTCCGAGGACGCTGTTGGTGAGGCTACAGATATTGAAATCGAGTACGGAGGGGAAGTGTTCTATGCGCACGGCCTCCGAGTCATTGCAAGAAACTACCTAGACGTGTATCCATACGACAAATGGGAGAGCAGTCAAGTGCTGCCACAGTATGCAGTAGGAGAGAGGCTTGAGCCGACCGAGGTGAACATGGTTGACGGTCAGACGACGGCGCCAAGCTACCTTACGGAGCCCGAGTTGATCGCACTGATGGATGCCAACGGAATTGGTACGGATGCAACCATGGCCGAGCACATTGCCAAAATCAAGGAACGCGAATATGTGATTGCGCGGCCCAAAGGCGGTGGAGGCGCTGGGGCTAGTGATGGAAATAGTGCAACAGCAAGCAGAGGGCGAGGGCGAGGAAGAGGTTCGCGTGGAGGGCGTGGAGGGCGAGGCGGCGCAGCAGCAGCAGCAACAGGGCAAGCCGGGGGAGGGAACACGGGCGGAGTTCAAGAGTTTATTCCGACGACGCTGGGGGTTGCGCTCATCGAGGGGTACGACAATGTGGGGTTTGAGACGAGCCTGAGCAAGCCGTTTCTCCGTAAGCAAGTAAGTAATGGGGTTGCTGATGCACGTGGGGTGGTGAATGGCAGAGGCCCAAGACGCTCGCTAACGAACATCGGCAGATGGAGGAACAGATGAAGGCGATATGCGAAGGCCGCAGCACGCGCAACGACGTTGTTCAACAAAACCTGGAGCAATATCGGGCAGTGTTCAATCGCACGGTGCAGCAGATCAACGTGCTGAAGTCGGTGCGTATGCAATTTTCTTTGTTATTATTGTCGGGAGCCAAGATTGGCATGTGTAGTGGGATCGCTAACGTAATGCGTGTCGCTAGGCCATCACCAAGTATGTCGTCAACGCGAATCACGGGTGAGGGCTTGTCCACGCGGGGCAGGGTGTCGCAGTGCTCACGTCACGCCTCGGATTATGGGGCATGTTGGTGCGTTGCGGGATGGATGTCTTGCAGAGGGAGCCTGTCGGACAAACACGTGTGTCGAGGCTGTTGACGCTGCGGAGTTTTGTCACCTCAACCTACCTGCGCACAGCGAAGTCGGACCTTTTTTGGCGGCGGCGTGACGACCCCCGCGGCACGATAACGCCAATGGGGGGTTGTGGGCGCGAGGCATGGAAGGACGGATGGCGCAGCGTGAGGAGCCGATATCGAGGGTTGCTGATATGGGCCTTGTAATCGGCTGCGAACGGGTCACGACAAAGCCAACGTCGGAGCATGGCCACGGCAAGTTGGGGGCAGTCGAGTGACGGCGCAGGGGGGCGTGGGATTGCCGGTACGTACTGAAGTTAGTTGTATTAGCATGTAGGCATGGAAGGATAAGTCGGTGCTAAGGCGTGTTGCGTAGTGTTGCCCTGCTTCTGCACACCGAGTCCCTGCTGCCGGCGAGGGGCCAATTCCCATGATTTCCATGACGGCTGCTCGAGGTGAGGGCGTGGTGGGAGGCAGCCAGTCGCTTCCGGGCCAATCAGCAGGCGGACAGGGGGGGCGCCGGCCGTCGCTTCCCGCTGGGGGGGTTGTCAGATGCACCTGTGTTCCTTGGTTGCAGCGGCCCTGGGGGAAGGCCAGCGAGCGCGAGGGCCTTATCATGGCGTAGTCCCTGCCTGCCTGCCATGTCGAAGCCTCATGACACATCGCACACTCGAATATTCAACCCTTCTGCTGCTCTGCTGCTCTGCTACTCACTCTCCATCCAAGACGCTTGCTCTCTCGCCCTCCTCCCCTGCACGCTCCGGATCCCGCGCTGCTGCTGCCCGAACACGCTATCGGCTTCGTCCCGACACCGACTCGCTGATCCCCATCGCCGATCGCTAAGACGTCTCGGAACGGCCATAGTGATAGAGTCGAGCTCCACAGCTGCATCCGGCTACAACAACACACCGCCAGCACCTTTTTTTGTCCCTTTGTCGCTTAGTCGTGTGTCGCGTAAGGCAGTTCTATCACCGTCTTAAATTTCGTGGCTCAAAATTCACCTCCTGTCCAACAACAAACTTGCTCTCGATACCAGAGAGTCCATATCCGAGACTCCCAGGTATGACTATTACCAACCACTCCATACGAGCATACATGCCCGTCTGCACAGCGCTGCAGGTCCCACAAGTTTCCCTGCTAACGCTCTCTGGCCCTCTAGTCCCCAGGATCCTGCTTCCAGTGCGACTTCCTGAGCAACCCGCGCTTTGACTCACCCAGTCAGCCCCTGCCTCACAACTATAACCATGGCTGCCGCTGCTCCCAAGCCCGTGTCCAACATTGCCATGGCCTTTGGGCGAAAGGACAGTGGCCATGCTACCTCTACCGGCACTCTGCCTACGCCCCCTAGCTCTATTTCTCCCACGCTGCCTGCACACAAGCGACGCCCCATGCCTGTGGCTGGGCGCGTCCATACACCAGATGATGAGTCTATGGAAATAGACCTTCAGGACGCGGTGGAGCACGCGGCGGCCCAGGACCAGCCCTCTGCTCTTTCCAAGGAGGCGCTGGCCGGCCTCGACGCGACGCGCCAAATCACCGCGCTGATGCTGGCCAAGCACCACCTGCCAGACATCCTCGTCGGCCACGGCGCAATGCCCATCCGCGAGATGATGGCCCATTTGACTCATGCTGTGCCTGGCTTCTCGGGACTCCCCCCAGCAAAGGCCCGCAGGCTAGTCGTAGCCGCGCTGGAACACCGCGCGGGCGGCGGCCTCCACGGCGAGGTCAAGTTTGAAAAGGTCGGCTGGGGGCGCTGGAGCGTGGCAGGCTCTGGCGCAAAGGCTCAGGGAGTACCCATCGGTGGCAAGCGCTCTGGAAATGGGCAGACGCCGCCGGACAGCGTCGATAGTACAGGAGGTAGTCTGCAAATACCGAGGCTGCGACAGGAACGTGACGTGTACGCCGGTAGCTGGAATGCGGGCTCGTGGTCACCCCACCGTCAGGACGACGACGAAGAAATGGCGGACCAGATGTCGCTGGACGACTCTGAGGACAGTTCCGACTCTGATTCGGCCTCGGACATGGACCTGGAAGAAGAGTTGAATGACGACACGGATCAGGAAGACTGGGCGACCATGGGGCCTGAAGCTCTTCGCGAGACCCGCTGCGGTCCGCGCCGAGAACACCGTGACTACAACTATCTAAGCCGAACTCAGACGAGCAACCCGCGCTACCGGAATCCATCCGCCCAGGCCCACTCTCTGCCTCAGCACTCGCTCGCGCGCACTCAGACGCCCACCACTTTGCATCACCAATCTTTCTTTGCTCCTCACCATGCATCCCGCGGTAATCACGCCGTGAACGCGGGCTCTTCCCTCACGACTGTTTTCAATGCATCCTCTACTACTAGTCCTCTTACCGGTTCCGGCGCTGAGCGTGACGCCATCGAAGCCCTCATCGCAATGGGCTCCATGTAGAATTCCTTCCGCTTACCCACATACCCCCTCATCGACTCATGACGCCTTTACGAGACTTGCATTCAACATTCAACATTTATTTTTTATCAAAGCTGCCCGCAGGCGCAGACCAGCACATATATATCCTCATCAACATCATCATCAGCACCACTTGCTATATATACATACATAAAGATCAGATACGAAATGGAGATGGCTTTTTTGGGAAACGAAGGGAAGTTGTGAGGGGTAGTAGGAGGAGGGGAAGCTATTACTAGGCTTTAGATTACCTTGGCATATAACTCGAACTTAGTTCTCGCCTTTGCATTTGGGTTCCGGGGAACAATGCAATGGGGAACGATCCGTCAAGTGCTGATGTGGATCATGTGGACAACAACCTACTTATATTTTTTTTTTCGAGGTTCGTGTTCTGGTTGTTTCTTGTTTTTCTCGGGCGGGCTTGGTGCGGGTTGGGCTACTTTTGTGCGAACAAATTCGGTACCAAACGCATTGACTTTTTTTTGGGTTGGGGACGTTTTTGGTTTTACTTTGTATATACCGGGGGCCGCCGGCCCTGGGGCCTTACTACTCTACTCTTTTTTTAACTATTATCACACGCAGAAACCTTTTAGATGAGATATAATGACGCTGGTCAATGATGGATGGATAGGGGACTTTTTTTTGGATATTAGTAGGATGAATACATAATACGTAATTTGATGACTCTGCTTCTATGTCTCGATCTATATCGTTCTATCGCTCATGCTCGCGTACAAAAGACAAATAGGACGATTACTCAACACCACTATCAAACACGACTTTGCCCCTCCCCCTGGCACCGGCCTCGACGGCGCCCAAAATACCACTGACGACTTCCCTGCCGAAAAACGCAACACCAAGCTCTTGACTGGTAAACCAACTCGCACGATCCAAATTGCCACTCCCCAGCACCACAACCTCGTCGTCCACGCTCACCATTTTAAAATGCGACTGCTGCGCCTCGCCTCCCTCCTCGCCACGGGGTTTTAAACCGCCAAGGGGCGTCCAATACGCCACGACGAGGCGTCCGGGGTGGGGACTCGCAATGGCCGACTCCTCATCGATCAGGGCCTGGCGCTCAGACGATAGCGCGCGGTAGCGGCGTATGAGCCTGCGCACACAGCGCGCCGTAGTGGTGCCGGCTGTGACGAGTTGCTCGAGGATCATGAGGCGCTTCGATGTTAGGATCTTGACGTCGATGCCGCGGGCGAGGGCACGGAGGAGGGCGGAGAGGACGGGTGGGGACGTCAGGTTTGGGGTTTGGATCGAGATTTTGCGCTCGGCTTTTGAGAAGAGGGTGAGGAGGAAGAGGTTCAGGGGTGTTTGTGGGGCTTGGAGGATTTTGGAGGAGGTGAAGGGGGAGAAGGTTGGGTTGCGGTGGTGGGGGCTTGGGAGGAAGATTGTGGGTGTTTCGGGGGTGGAGAGCGTGATGTGGGATTTTAGACATGGGGTTTGTTTGGGTTGGGGGAGGGGGGTGTCCGGTGTGGCAGAGGAAGCGGGGAGGGGCGAAGGGTCGTCTGTTTTGCGTTCCCAGAATGAGCGGTAGAATTTTAGGAATTGCGTGACGATGGGGCCGGTGAGGGTGATGGCGCCTTCGAACCATTCTTCCCAGCTTATGTTGCAGCTGGGTAGGATTGCGGTTTTGCGGTCCACAATGATGAATTTGGGGTGCATGACGCTGAAGGGGAGGAGGAAGACGGATTTGATTTCCAGGTTCAGGCCGTGGAGTTCTGATGGGTCCGGGAGGCCAAGCTTCTTTACCCATGTCGAGGGTGGATAAGTTTGGCCTGTGACGCCTTGGTGGTGGAAGAGCTTCTGGAATATGGAGCTAGAGGAAAAACAAAGTCGGACTCTGATCTTGTGCGTTCCTCGTATTACGGCTTTGGTTGATAGTTTTCTTAGCACGCTGTTGAGAGTGTCCAAGCTGGATGACCGGGCCCAGAAACAGGTTACGAGAATGAGCTCGTGGTCGGCTGCCTCGATAAGGGGAGCAAGAGATTCATATATGGATGATCCGGTCCCGGTCATGAATGTGTCGATATTCGAGGTAGTAATGAGAGACCGGGGATACCGGGCATAGTAACTTGGATCGTCACTTGCATTACTGGGTGCAGCAGCATCGAGTGCCGATATAAAGGGTTCATTGAAGTGAGATGCAGAGGGAGACGAGGCTGCTGGTGCCATGTCTATGCGTGAGGACAGGAGTTTTGGGAATGAGTCTGAATTCCTGATGCCATGACGTTGAGCTCGTCGCGACCGCCAATGCATGTCTGACGCGTCGAGTCTAGGCTGAATACGGGTACTGTCGCTGGTCAGTGCGTGCAACAGTTCATCAGCCAATGCAACACTTCACCAAAATGTGGGCCCATCAAAAAATGAAGCTGTATTACTGATTTAATGTATTGGCTAATACAGGGAATGTTTAAGGTAGCTAGATACGGAAATATTTGCGGGAAAAAAGGTGCAGTTATCAACCAGGGAGCAAATTCAATAACGCTTCTTCATTACTAAAACTTCAAAACTCCTTAGATGGTGCGAAAATCTCATAAATCGAGAAGAAATTAGTCTGAGGATGAACTGTTCTTCGTGGAGTACTGTAGCCACCGTATATTAGACCTTTGTCTACTTATATTTGCTAGGTAACCTCACATTGCATTCCGTGCACCAGCGCATAGTGGTTTTGGTGGATATTTTGCCGTCGTGACGCTTCAGAAGTCAGGTAACCTAGCTATCAGAGGGCTCTCATCTTGCGAAACCGAGACATAGTTTCTTGTTGTGGAATATGTAATTGCCGTTCATTTTTTTTTTATTTTTATTTTTTTGCAGTGGGATGTAGATGCACTATGTAATGCGGGTACGTGGGTATACGTGGTAGACCACTTAGGAGGTCATGGTTAATCGGCCTTTTTTTAGTGTGGACGTGAGATTTGTGATGTTGTGGGGTAAGTTTTGGAGAAGTTTGCGATATGCGCCTGTTAGACATAGAGGAGATACGTAATGGGCTGGGAGTTTATGAGATCTTAGTGCGGTGCTCTATGCGGTGGAGTTAGTAATGGTATAGTTGGACGTTGAGTCTGGAGGAGGGGAGAACGGGATTGAGCGTGATAAGCAACTCGAATGATGTGATAGGTTGAGATTTTCATTAAAGCATGGATTCAAGATGTTGAAGGAGTTTTGCGAAATATTCAACAATGTGTACATGTTAGGTTTATTTGACCAACCTACTCGGGAGAGACTGAGTACCAATTCTCGAGATATATAGTGGTGTCGACCGGGGCATGGGAATGTGCTGACATGTTCGCACTTGTTTTGTCCCCAGAAAAATGTCGTGGCTTAGGACAAAAGCATGATGGGACACCATCAATAAGATGTCTACGCGAGTCTCGTTGAAAGCGTCTTCCTCAAAGGCCATCGAGGCAAAAAAGCCCTTGGTCTAGGTCAATCTTATGAGCCATTTTCCTTACTCGTCTCGACTTCGCGTATGATGTACCAGCCCAGCCGAGACTAAGACTTGGGATGTGATTGCAGCTTCCATCGGCAGTTGGGTACTAGCACATGCCGGGTAGTAGTGAGTGGCGAGTGGTCTGGTCTCAAACCGTTCAACGCTATTCTCAAGGAACTTGTATTTGGAGGTATCGCTTGCATGCCTTTCGCCAACCTCATCCCATTTCGGCGCTGTGGCTTTGACACAGTACGAACGAAGCTAGACTAGTCAGCACAGCCGCATCCATTCTTACTGTGTCAACGACCAAGTTGGGATAGGGGTAACGAACAAGGGGGGTAATCTACGCATCTCGTACGCAAGCCTCCAAAAGTCCAGGCACCGCTATTCCTCAGCTATGATCAGCTATTCTCAGCTACAATGGCATTTCAACCGTGTGGGGACATGTTCGCGCGGTCGAGGCTGAAGGGCTAGGCGGCATGTAAGAAAGAGGCTTTATTGGTGGCGCTACCCTTAACACTGGTCGCCTTTACCGAGGCGAGTGGAGCAATGTCCTTCGCCTTCTCCGACCCAGGTCTCAAGGTCGGTGCAGGTTCTAGGTGTAAGGCAAGTGTGGATTGTCTCAACACCATCTTCTCGTACTCACATGTGGGTGTCGTCGCCTACAGGACATGCAGGGGTGTGGACTGGGGTGTACTTAGGGGCCGCTAATTTGACTAGGACCCTTGTCTGTTCTATCGCATGTGAAAACATGCAATAAGTATAGTTTTGCATGGGTTTATACCTAGAATTCATCTTGAAATACACAAGAGGTAAGTTTACTACATTCAACGACTGGCCAATCGTTACACCTCAACTGACTATGGTTGTTGTTGTTTGTGGATTGAACTGGCAGGCAGCTCTAAGCCCCACCGCTAAGGCTGAGCTCAGATCAGATGCCCCTCTTCACCCAACTGCTTTTGTTTGTGACACCCCAGATCTCGCTATACCTTGACCAAAACCGCCAATTATGGCGATGAAGGCGTCGGGCTGGTGCCATATCCGAGGGATCCCGCCGCTAATCGGTATCCCCGCCAGCCACAACTCGGCTCTCCTCTCCAAGGAGATTTCAGTATGCAAATGAAATAGTGTTTTGACTTTGCGCACATTAACGGCCTCGTCTGTTATTTCTCTGATTGGAGATTTTCAATGGGTGATTGGCCTCGTACCGCCTTATCACACCGGGCCTACCCGTAAAATCAGCTGTGAGTGTGCAGGTGCACAGCTGTCCTGAAAAAGCATTATCGAATGCACGGACCTAAGTAGTGCAGCTGTTTCCTTTCAAACCATTCCTGACTCGCCATTCTGTCCATCTTCCTGCAGCATGGTGTCGTGTGAGTAGAATTCTAGATTTCAATGCCATCCATACCCCGCCACGTATATAACACTATGCCTCCACTCCTCTCTTGCTTGCTTTTGTATAAGTACGCTGTCAACCTTCTCACCTACCGATGAGAGCATACCAAGAAAGTCATTAATCCAAGAATTTCTTGGTGTACAGGTTCAACAATTCGTTCTTTTATACCCGTCGTCTTCTCCTCCTCTCGTTTTCAGTACTACAGCATATCTTTTTGCTATCTGAGGAACACATCACTTCCTTTTACTACAAGAAGAACAACCGCTACTATGCCTCATTCTACTGGACAGTCCACTGGACAAGAACCGAGGAAGCTCGTTCTATGCTTCGATGGCACGGGAAACGTCTTTAATGGCAACACCTCAGACACCAACATAGTCAAACTCTTCGACAAATTTGACAGAAGAGACCCTTTGCAGTACCACTACTACCAAAGTAAGCAACCTCCAAACTCTCTGTAGCGCTATACTGACCAGACATCCAACTCCACAGCTGGTATTGGCACATACAATGTCGATGGAGGCCCTGTCAACAAGACCTTTTTGGGCTCTATCCGCTCAAAAATCACCAAAACCATGGATAGTGGCTTTGCTACAACCTTTGACGCTCACGTTATTGCAGGCTACCGCTTCATCATGCGGTACTACAAGGAGGGTGACAAGATTTACATTTTCGGCTTCTCAAGGGGTGCTTTTACCGCTCGCTTCCTTGCACGCATGATTTACAGAGTTGGCCTACTCTCTGAAGGCAACGAGGAAATGGTCCCTTTCGCATATGACTTATACCAGGATTACGAGAAGGGAAAGTTGGAAGTCCCCGACCAGGAACGAAAAAATTCTTCGCCCGCCACAGGATCAGCCGACGGAGCGCATGGATGCCACGAAACCGAACCTCTCATTGACGGTAGTTCTGACAAGCACGAATGCTCAGAACCTGATGAGCAACAGCTCAGAAAGAATAAGCTCAATGCATTCAAAGCGACGTTCTGCCGTTCAGAGGGCGCAGAGGATTCGGGCATCAAAGTGCACTTCCTGGGCATGTTTGACTGCGTTAGTAGTGTGTCCGTCTTGGACAGCCCATTTGGCAAAGCTCCCAAAGCCGTATCAGTTGCGGGAACTGCCCGTCATGTTCGCCATGCCGTCGCCGTCGACGAGCACCGTGTCAAGTTCAAAGCCGCTTTGCTCCACCAAGACAAAACCCACCCTCACACCACGGATGAAGATGTCAAGGAAGTTTGGTTCCCCGGTAACCACGGCGACGTCGGTGGAGGGTGGCCAGCTGTGCCGGACACGAGGAGCTGGTGGCGCAAAATCTTCTTTTCTGCGAAGAACGATTACGCATCCAACCCTGGTACTGATCCTTATCAAATGAGCGACGTGCCCCTTGCTTGGATGATCCGTGAATTGGAAATCATCGGGGAACAGGAACCAGCAGCAGCGATTAAATGGAACAAGAGGAAGGACGGATTCAAGAAGCATTTCTATTTGAAGCAGAAAGAGGCTTACAATGGCACAATGCATGACACTCTCAAGGTCGGAGGTGGCTCATCACTATTCAAGGTCATCCTCTGGAATTTCATGGGTAAGTCACGCGCACGCTTCGAGTCTGCGCTCAGCTAACAAATCCGAACAGAATATCTACCAATTCGACGATGGGAATTGCAGCTGACCAAAGGTGGTTTGGGACATGAGTGGGCTTATATCACATTGCCTTTCAACATGTGTTCGGCACGAGACATTCCCGATGGCGCATTCTTACACGACTCGCTTCTCAGGCGACTCAGAAATCATGCCAGCTACCGTCCAAGCAACAACCGAGGCGGCGAATCAGCTGCCTGCCTGGATCCCGCGAAGTTTAAGATCAAGGAAAAAGACATGGGCGTGGCCCAAAAATCGCCAACTGACGTCGCTGACCCTCCCGGCATTCATACCATCTACACACTTGGGACAGATGAATCAAACGGCAAGGGACTTCTACGCGTGTAAGGCAGGATTTTCTTTTCTTTCTTTGTTTAAATTGTTAAACCAATGTAATTATACCCAACACAAATCAACTATGCCCATCTCTTGCTAGTAGCATTACCGCCCCCAATGATATTCACATCCGGCGGTCCTACAAGCGCCAAATTCTCAATTCCAGCAACTCCATACAAGGCCGCTGCATTCGTACTAACCCACGTCGCCTCATCCACCGCACTCAACGCATCACTCCCATCGATTCTAACCGCTTTCCACGGCGCATCGGGTGCAAGACCATCTTTGCTTCCATCACCCAAGAACTCGGACCACACGCGCGGCACAAGCGTGGCGTTATTCCTGTGGTGAGCAACATACGCCGTGAACCGCGAGTGGCCCTGCTTCAAATTCAGAGTTCCAAAGTCATTACCGTACCGCGCCTTCTGCTCCGCTTTGCTCGCGCCATAGTAGTAGCAGTAATCCAGGAACGCGTCGAAGAACGGCTTGGTCAGGTTGCGTTGTTCGGGGCCGAAATGGTCGATGAGCTGATCGATGGTTTCGAGGACGCCGAAGACGCCGGAGAGATGGGACACGGTGATTTGGCCTGTGTTGTTCAAGTCGGTCGGAGGAGGCGCCCATTCGCCATTTAGGCTGTTGTAGAATGCCTCGCCAGTTACGAAGCCGTTCTTTAGCTTGGGATACGAAGTAATGGCTTTGACGAGCTTGTTGTACGAGTCCTGCCAGCGGGGTCCGCGGCGCTCCCACTCGATGAGGTAGGCTTGTGCGATGCCAGCCCAATCGGTGCCGAAGTTGAGGAAGAGTGCAGTGGGGTCCGGCTTGTATATGATGCTTGGGTCACGGACTTTGCGCCTGGCGTCTACGCGGAGGAAGGCTTGGTCTGCGTCGAGGACTTCACGTACGAGATCGCCTGTTCGCTCGTCGCCGCCAGAGATGTAGAAGAAAGTTTTGCGGTATACTGGTGTTGAGATACGAGCTTGTTTGGCACTGTCGCTCCAGTGCTGGACGCCGTGCCGCGTACCGAGACCGGTGAAGTTACCAATATGGTACGAATCAACCTCGCCGCCGTGGCGCACTTGGTCGTGAGCGATGCGGTAGGCGTCGGGGCTGCCGGTGCGGAGGAAGTAGTCCCAGAAGAAGAGATCGGGTGATAGTTCCGAGTTGTCCCAGGCGTACCCGCCAATGTCGTATCTCCACTGATGGCGGTCGTTGTCATAGGTGTGCATAATATCTCCGTGATCAAGGAAACCATACCAGCGTCTTTGCTCAATTTGATCTTTGTAGAAACCGATGAGGAAGTCCATATTCTTTTCAATGGTTTGAGCTTGGGCAGAGTTAACTGCGCCTGGAACGCCCCAATAGGATCCAAGTGCTTTGGTATCAGCCATGTATTTAGGTTCTGGAATGAGTACTGGCGGGTTGTTCGTAAAGTTAGTGAGCACGGAGAGTTTCTCAGCTGAGGGAGTGGTGTCGAAAGCATAGATGTACAACTCGTTGGTGCGCGCAATACCTACTGGATTGTCGTAACCCGATTCCCAGTCCTCGTAGGTGATTTCAAGAGCATCAAGCTGCTTCTTGTAAGTATCCTCGCCAAGCCCGTCGTGGTACGGTCGGATATCCAAAGGTCCTGCTTGTGGGCTGTACAGCCACATAGTGATCGATCCTGCATCCGTGGCAGCATTGGAGATGTCCAGGCTAGTCGGATACTTTTTCCAGAAATCGCGTAGACCAACAGCAAGACCACCAGAAGCTGCGCCACCGAGGTAAGCAAGACCACCTGATCTCGTTCCGTCTGGGATCTTCACCCAACTCTGGCCGGCCTTGGTGCGTTTCTTGAGGTTGAAGCCATCTGAAGAGAGTTGAGTGAGACGATAGTCACTCCATGTCGGGATCCATTGTAGACGAGTGGTCACGCGCTGGTCCCAAGTTGAAGGGTCTGGAAGTTTTGTGCCGTTGTATTGCGCTGCTCTGATATCTTGACCTGGATCACGGCGGAGACCCGTAATGCTCTGAACCGCTTCGTGTAAGATTCCGCCATCGACGCCTGCGATACGAACGTGCCGATCGTAGAACTTTTCTTCAGCCAGAGGCACATCGAATCGAATACCGATACCAGAAATGAAGTCGCTGTACATGTTACCATCGTAGATGATTGTATGGATGATGCGGATCGCTTCAGAGTTGGCATAAAGGTAGAAGCGCACGGCAAACGGAAGCCAGTCATGATGAGTACCATCTCCACTTATGGTGTGAACACCATTGACTGTGACCAGCGTACGAGCAGTATTTTCCTCGGATACAGTGACGTTGGAAATCTTGCTGGTAAAGCTAAAGTAGTCGATGCCAATAGGCTTGCCGTCGTCATTGTCATCCGGGGTACCAGTTTGGGATCGCAAGACAAGATGGCCATTTGTCCCGACAGTCTTTCCATTGGATTTAATGCTAGAAACAAGCACATTTCCTGATCTAGGAAATGTTGCAGTGATTTTTCCATTGTCGACTACGATTTCGTCATCGGAGTCGCTAACTTGGATACCGTCGCCACGCTTCCTAAGACGAGATGAAGTCTGATCACTTGAACTTGATGCTGTGATGGTATATTGATCGAGAGGAGAATCGCTGGCCCCTAGAGCGTGCCCGGTCCATTTCAAACTGCCATCAGGCCAATACGCAGTGACCCATGACTGAAGGCTCGCATCGCCATCGATTGTGAAGGTTGTTTTGTTTGCCGGGTGCTGTCCACGAGGCCAAGGTACGCCAAACGTAGTTCCATCCAGGTATCCGGGTGTGTCGTCAATCCAACTGACTTTCACAGAGCTGGTTTGTGCGAGTGTGTAGCTGAGAAGGCCAGCTAGGCCGACAACAGCCTTTATCATTTTGAGACAAGAAAAAGAGCGGAAGCTGTCACAACCAGCTAGAAAGTCTGGCCTGCTTCATTTCGACACAGAATACCATTGATATGTATCTGGATCTTCCATCCGTTTACCCGGCTTCATGCTCCTTCAACCGAGCAGACCTGTACGAACAACCGGTCGACCATGACGTTTGGGGTAGCCTGACCGGCTATCAATCTGCACGCAAAAACCTATGCTTGTGGTGTGCTTCAAAGACACTTACTTGGAATCGCCTGGCGCCAGCTCGGCAAACCAGGGGCACCAGTGTAAACAAGTCTTGGAAGGGGATCTTCATGCATACACGATAAAGTGGGGTTTTTCCGTACATTGCCCTCGGGTTAGAGACGACCGATGTATTGTTGTATTACACAACGCACTATGGACTATACTGGAAGGTAGCAGAGCTTATAGGAGTAAATCTTTCATCGCAACACGTTGATATTCTAGCCGGCCCGGAGCATCGCAACCAAAGCACTTGACAGCTGATGGGCTTCTTCACTCTGCACATTCGTTGACCGCTGCGTAGCGATTATTCTCTGTTGCACTGATAATAATCTCGGCGCTATTTAGGGATGTTTTGCTCTAGTGTAAATTGTCCAACTCTTTATGGGCAATAATATGGACAACGTTATGCGCGACCAGAAGCACGCCACCAATAGACCCACAAATAACCTCGCCACACGAATCTACCCGCTCAAGCTAACCCAAGAAGACTCCCGAGGTGTCATGTCCTTCCGGTTCTCAGAAGGCAACTCTTGACCCCTCTTGGGTCGCAGAAGGCAATTGGTGGGATTCCCAGGACGATGAACAAGCTCATGACACAATCGATGTTCACTGCACGGTGTCAACTTCGTAATCCTCGGTGCAATAGTGAGAAATGTGACGATGGATGTGCGGAGTATCACATCAATTCCCCAATGAGCAGGTTGAGATAGGAATACCATCGTTATGTGGTGTTGGAGGCAAGGGCCTCGCCAATCAAGGCCCCATGATAATAAAAGTTCCGAAGATGGCGCGAATTGGGCTGCTCATTACTGAGTACCGACTCTGTGACACCCTACGAATTATTGCGACGAAATATTGATCTAAGTCGTGTCGGACTCAAATCAGACAAAGGCCGCACTCGGAGAGTCTCCAAGGATGCTGGATGCCCCTGATCCTGCTTGTTCACAGATATGAGCGACCGATTTGGAAGCAGTTCCGCAAAAGGCCAAGCCCACCTCGAACAGGGAGATTTTTATGGGCAGTGCGTATCAGACACAATCTCTGAAGTATGTCTTTTCGAGAATGACACTGTGGTCAATGCTAACATTATTGAGGGCATCTTTTTAGTTTTGGAGTCTTTCCACTGCATTTCTTAGTGCGCAACGGATATGTTGCGAACAAGACAAAATACATTGAGATTCAAACGAAGACACTTTAAATTTCTCTATTTTAGCATTGGTTAGATTCGCCAGTAATACCTAGTAAATGAAACACTTAACACGGTCTAGCTTCAAAGTTCAACCCACAGGAACGACAGGGAACGTCTTCTAGGTACCCCTGCTCATGCCGACAACAAAAGTGGAATTCGAGAAAGATTGCAATATGCATCCTTTCATTCGTATAGCCTACTTGCTGACATTGGGAAGAGAATGATCGACAGCTAAGCTTTAGATGCGAAATATTGCTTCCGGCTGTCCTAGTCTTGGCTTTATCTAAATCATCTCTCGTTCTATGTACCAAAGACTGGTGTACGTATATGATGTGTTTTTCGAAAGTGCTGGGCATTCGCGTATAGAGCAAATATTAGCTCTTATACACAAAAGTCAACCCTAACCCTGCATTTAGGTAGTCAGTACGTAGTTGCTACCATACATTCGCCTGCTCACCACCCCTCGTTTACCTAATATTAATGAAGCATATGTTCCTATTCGTCTCTTTATAATGTATGTCCATTGGTAGAAAAGGTAGAGCTAGCTGATGACATCACATCCCTCGCCACTACAAATACTCAGTTTGAAGGAATCATTTCTTCTTTTTCTTATTCAACAAATATCTGCATGTCCCTTTTTACACATTTATCCAAAGACTTAACGGATTAAACACTATTCGTCTGGACTCATATTAGCAGGTTTGCTCCATGTCACAATGCTGTAACAATTTCGCCAAACAGTGGCAAAAAAGCAAGCTACATTCATGAGAAGTAAGAAAACATGGAAGAAAAAAAGCATTTCTTATCAATAGAATGAACTTGGCGAGAGCATAGTTACAACGGTCGGTATGTACTCGCGGACTCAAAGCCTGCTACTTCGCTTTTAGATGCTTGGGCCCAGCATAATACAAGAATATGGCTAAGTATCAATGCATATTACGTTACGTACAAGTCTTCTTGTGTTTCTGTGGTTCTTCAGAGCGGGGTAAACGCAGTGTGCGGCTCCAAATAGAAGCTTTTGTACGGCGCTACTAAGGGTACGCCACTGGAAAGAACGACACCATACCGAGCAAATAACGAATACAAGGCATTTCCATTATAGGGCTCTCATGCAACTTGTATGACCGGAAAGTCAACATAACCGGCTATCGCCTACTTAGACGAACCATCAGTTATATGCATTATATTTGTTGTAACGTAGTTAATTCCGTACAAACTATGTACCGTTTAATACGCAGACTTAACGTCTACTCTCTTAAAACTGTGAAATTTTAATCAATGTTAACTAGAGCTATAGCTGCCTCAGAAATAAACAAATAGTGATTTGGCTGTCTTTTGGTAGTTTGCACTGTTGGGACGGGCCGCTATTTTCCGGTTTTATTTGGCCGAACCGATCCGGATGATGTAATTTTGCATTCCCACTACACTCCCCGCATACTAACTATTATAAGTTCACATGAAACGTGAAAATTGCGAACACAAAACTCCTCGAGTCAGTTCATGTCATTCTAAAGCTCTCAATCAGCATCGCATTGACCCGAACTACCTTATTACCACGCTTACCGAATTTAAGCAATCTATTTATCCGTTATACAAAATCTCCTACAATAACTAGGATATTACAAAAGATATCAGTAAACATGTCTCTTCCTTCAACGTTCCAGGGCGCCGAAGTGCCTGAGCCAAAAGCCCAGCTGTCCATTGCCCAACGCAGCCTATCTGATTTGAAGCCCAATGAAGTGGGTATCAAGGTCACTGCTACGGCCATCAACCCCGTCGATTACAAAATACGCGATTACGCCGTTTTCATACAGAAGTACCCTGCAGTCCTCGGTTCCGATGCAGCAGGTGTAGTAGCTGCTGTCGGTTCTGAAGTCAAAGACTTCAAGGTCGGCGAGCGTGTGTTCTTCCAGGGTATCATTGGGAACTACGAATCATCAACCTTCCAGCAGTATTGCAAGATGCCCGCTGAGCTATTGTCAAAGACACCCGACAACATCAGCGATGACGAAGCCGCAGGTATCATGCTAGCAACCATAGCTGTTACGACTGGCTTTTACGCCCAAACAGGGCACGGCATGACACCACCATGGCAGGAAGGAGGTCGAAATGTTGGGAAGGGAAAGTCCATAATCATCATCGGCGGTGCATCTTCTGTAGGACAATATGCCATTCAAATGGCTCGCCTATCAGGCTTCGAGCGCATCGTCACAAATGCCAGTGCCAGCAACCACGAGTTTCTCAAAAAGATTGGCGCCCACGTCGTTTTGGATCGTTCTGAGACCACTCCTGATGCTGTTTTCGAAGCAGCGGGAGGACTCCCCTTCGACCTTATCTTCGATGCAATTTCCGCCCCCGCCACACAGAAGCTTGCGGTACAGGTTCTCCAGAAAGCAAAGGTGTCTGGAGGCCATGTAGTCACCGTCCAATCCCCCGACGCTGAAGCCAAGGCACTAGGTCAGATTGAAGAGCCTCACGTTGAAATCAAGGGTATCATTGGGTTGGGAAGTTCGCCAGACCTACGGCATTTGAGTGAGCCTCTTGCCAAATCTCTGGGCGGACCCAATGGGTACATTGCGCAGGGGTTGTTTACGCCGAACCGGCCGCAAGTGGTGTCTGGAGGGCTTGCCGGACTTGAGGAGGCATTTTCTTTGAGCAAGAGCGGAGTATCTGGTAAAAAGCTTGTCATTCGCCCTCATGAAACGAAATGATTTAGGTTAGGTGGTCCATTAATTTGAGCTTAGTACGTGACCATTCCAGAGATTTGGTTACAGATCAAATCAAACATACTAGTATTATATATTCGACCAAACGGAGTATTTATTATATCCTACAAATTAGAGTCACATATCCAGTACCCAGAGGAATGCAACAACATATATGCGTACATTGATTTCTTGATCTATCGAATTCTTTTTGGGCTACCACTAATCTTTGCAGCCTAACGCCTGTGACCATTCCAAAGGGACAGATGGGATAAAGTATCGACTGGCTTAGATGGAACCACCTTCAACTTCAAAATTACTGTTATGATGCTGAAGGTGATTATTGTTAGATGATTTTGTGAAATTGATGAATTAAGAAGGATACGAATTAAATTGTACAGAATTATCCTCTCTAAATAATCCAGATAGAACTAAAGCATCCACCCGCGACAGTTTCCCTACAGCCTCCCTCAACGCCCCTACCGCATGCTCTTCCAGCTGTGGGAGAAGTGAGCCCCTTTCAGCCGTCGCCCCCAACAAGAACTTGAAGTCTAGCAAGTCACCATCTTCCCCCCAGTCAGCCACCATCACACCACGCAAGACAAGGAGATCCGCCCGGGACGCGATGAACCCCTCCTATAAGGGTTCATACGCGGCGATCGAATCCACGAAGCCGCCATTGAGTTGGACGAGCTCAAGGCAGACGATAAAGCCTTGGCTGCAGTGGAATTCGATCGTTTGCGACGGATCTCCGCATTTGAATTGCGTGGTGCCGCTCGCGATTGCGTCGTGAAAGTGTAAAATTGCTTCGGAGGAGGCCGCCACGTCAACGTCTTGAGTCTCATATTTCGAACCATGGAATACGCTGGCGGCCGCTCCTATCAAGATGAACGACGAACACAAACGGAGTGGGAGGAGGCGGGTGGCTGACAAAAAGCACTCACGAAGAGCTGCTTTCATTCGGGGGATGATGGGCTTGGAAGACGGCATGTTGAGGACGACGGGAAGAGGGGGGGTGACTTGTCCCAGAGCTGGTCGAGAGGGCAGGGCGCATTGAGGAATGTGAGGGAGAATGTGTCGTGGGTGGAGAGGCAAATATATATCTGAAAAGTTGCACGTTTAGTACGTTGCTTTAGGCAAAATAAATTCAAACTTACATTGAAATGAATACAAGAAAAAAAATGCAACGGCGGAGCGGTATGAATGCGGATGAAAAAACTATGAAGGTATGTTAGCAAATGAGTGGTAGGGGTGGGAATTCAATCATACTATTTGTTTCTGCACGCCGATGTTTGAAAAAGGAAAACTGGAGAAAATAAGAACAAATCGGAGATATATAGGTCAACACGTTCGTCGTGCCTTCCAGCATAGCTCAGACCACTAAACATTGGACCTAGACAATAGCTGTTGCGATGATAAATATTTTAGAAAGTGCAAATGCATGTCATTTGCATGAACACAAATGAAGTAATCGTGATAGGACTACTCGATCGTTCTACACCAATCTGGATAGCTAGCGGGGTCCCACTCTTTCACTCGTGCGGATTCTAATCCACCACCAGACGCTTCTCGAAAAACAAAAAACGGTTTTCTCTGATAATTGCGAAGATACTCCTCCATAAACTCGTCCTCTTTAAGTTCAATAAGTAGCGGTAGTTGTTGGTGAGGCAGCTCTAGATACAAGTACCTCGTCAAGTTCGCGATTTGCAAAGATGCAAGCGTGGCGAGCCCTGGTTTTGAAAGCTTATGATGAGTCATGTGGTATACAAGAGCATCTATGTATGCTGGAATGCTTAGGATATAGACTGAGTAGGCGTTTGCTGGGGATTTCCCACGTGGAGCCCCTTTCGGAAAGAGATTGGGCGGTGTGGCGCGTTCAGGCAGATTGCGCACCTTCGTACCGGGACAAAGACGAGGACCGTACCACCACCTATTTTCCTGGCTAATAGCTGGATGCCACCTTTCTTCAATGAGTAGATGGTTCCATGGATAGATGTCTGGGACTTCAATGAGAGGACAGTTGTCTACGCTGATGTGATACGTAGATTCCGACCACAGGATTAAATACCGATATTCTGATTCGTCTTCTGCGTCGGTTCTTTGGAGCACAATGTCAGCATCGCATTCCCGATTAGAACAAGGAAATCATTCTGGAGGCATCGGTCGGCTCGGTTCATGGAATTCCCAATGTCCAGTTTTGACGAGGTCTGAAGCGAGGCTCTTGAGTGCACTGTCTCGCACAAGTATATCGCAGCCGATATCCATTAATCCTGCAGACCCCATCCATCGTTGTGTGGACCACCCAACTAATATAAGCGGATGACTATGACGCACCAGGATCTCGAGAACGTGGTCCATAGTGCCTACTATGATTCTTTCTGCCGGAGGAAGGGACCGGTTCTCCGCGGTCATATCATTGGATTCTACCATGGTGGATGTGATCTTGTTCCTCGAGACTATTCCAGGTCATTACCAAAGGTAGGTATTAGGCGTCGCTGAAGTACAATCTTGCAGAATGTCGATCGTCCCCGTGTTGTACGTTGTCGATTTTTTTCAATTTCCTATAGGCAATGTGAGGAAACTCTGCGCGATATTCCGAAGTTTTGAGATGTGTGGTGTAAGGATTGGTGAGCCGTTATTGCAGAACCTTTGATGATAGAATGCGTTTTCATGAGGCTAAATCCAGTGAATGTAGATAGTTTCGACGGATATGTTGGGCTTCAAAACTATATGAACAGTTGTTGGGTATATATATTATATATATGTTGGTTCCTATGTATTAAGAATGTTGGAGTTCTTACTGGCTTCCAATCTTCTGAACAATCTCACTATTTCATCCAGCTAGCATAAAATGACCAATCCAAACATGGGTATTGCTGTTAGCGCGTGAAAATAGCTCGGTGAAATATGACTCACACTCATCATACAGTTTTTACTTGGGGCTCAAAAACACAACTTATACTAACAAGAAGTCATACACGTGGCTTTGGAACAGAATTCAAAGTGTAAGGCTTGTATTCACACCAACTATAGCATTTGTGTCCGCTTGCAATCCGTACCAACAAGCAGAGCAGAACTGGGCAACCGCACCATCTATGTAATTGAGATATTCCTATATACAAGAAGTAATGGACCTGGAATGCTTCAAGAATGCATACCAGCAAGCAGAGCCTCGAGCGACTACGCGAGCCGTACGCCTCACGTCCAGAAATCTGGCTGCTGCTATCTTAGTTCGGGGGCTTGTAAGGACCAGGGTACTGGGCCGTGACAGGAATATGAATACTGCCAACTAGGGTGTTGTCCTTGTGATTAGGCGAAAAGGTGACTTCACCCTTGATGATCAACTCGTAGGGCTGCGAAACGCGCTGCTGAACAGTAAGGTCTGTTTCCCAATGTGTCAGTAGCCGCATATATATATATATATTTCTTTTTTAACTTATAGAAGAGAAATAGGAGTGACTTACCTGAATGGACCAGATCGAAGGAATAATGGAAATAACTGGGCGTGCAGTCGGGTTTGAATGGTCCTGAGCCATCATAATATGTCGTTTTGCAAAAGGACACGAAGCCTTTGGGCTCAGGGTACTTGTCGGAAACGAATTTGGCGTTAACGGTCTCGACAAAGCCGCCCTTAAAGTAGGAACGGACGAAATCGAAGTCCCAGAAGGCTACGGGGTCACGCTCAGCAAGTGCAGCGCGCTCAGCAACCTCTGGGTTGAGCACGGCGGCGGCGCTGGCGCAGGCAGCGAGAGTGAAGAGGGGGGCGGTGAAGCGCATGTTGAAGAGAAGTGTGTACTTTGTGAAAGTGACTTTGGAAGACGAATTGATGATGAGTCTCTATACTGCTGTTCCTTCATCCTTTATATACCTTTTTCTCACCTCCTTTGCTAAGCTCAGTTGCCCAACAAACAATGTTAACAAGAGGAATCGTCATACCAGACTCGACTGTTGCTAGAGTTCGTATCCGGTGCTACCCATCCTCTACCAGGAGCGTAATGCGAAACTCAATCCAGTCATACTGTACAGCAGTGACGATATGTTTACTTCATATCGGGATGTAAGCCTATAATGGGCATAATACCGTGTAGAGCCGCAACGATCGTGATGAAGGGAACCTCACGTTATACTCCCAAGCGACTGAGTATGAAATGCATCATAATTCTTGTGATTTCGCAACTTGATTATGTATACCTATGCTCGTCTCAACTACTACACGTCTCTACGTCGTGAGTGAATATTCACCACTGCTCCTCCACTGCACTGTTGATATAATCTAGAAATAGCTCACGCAGACACCCGCGCATTCCGAACTTTGGACATTCTCAAGCTAATGCAAACGCATCCGCATCAAACTTTGTTGGCGTAGCGAAAACAATCGCCATCGAAGAAAACCAGTGTTGTGTGTCTTTTGGCAAAGATCACCGGTAGTAAGACGGGAAGCGTTCCCTGTACCTCGACATCAACAGTGCTGCGATCGAGCTAGGACGAAAAAAGGTTTGCTGTATGACATAAGCTTAGCTACAAGAATAAGCTAAGGTGCAAGCACGTTGTTGCTATCTACGCGGGGAATATGTGGGACTGGAGGGGCTTGGAGGGGCTCATAATCTCGTTAGAGTTTTTATGATGCCGTTGGGAGAGGAGGGGATGGGGATGCAGGCTGTTGTGTATGTAGAAGTCAGCGACTAAATTTAGTAATCGGCCGGGGGACGACGGGAGTAAGCAGTGTGATGGTGTGATTGGTGGTCGGTACATTGGCGGAGGGTTGGAGTATGCACAAAAGTGCGATATTTGGCGTCGATTGGCAACGAGTCTCGATGGTGAGTACGTCAGTGTAGTCAGAGACCCACTTGGACAAGTTTGCTTTTGATTGCATTTCATGCCGGTAGTTGCTGTAGGTGTTGCTATCACGAACATGAAACAACATCACGTTTGTGTGACTATGTATAGTACCTGATGGCGATTCCTGGTGTTGTGAAGAGTGTTATTAGACTGAAGTGGCGTGAGAATCGAAGACCTATAACGAGTGGAATATGAAATAGAGATGACCAACACAGTCAGCTCGAGATTTGGAACGCCGACTTATGTTTTACTAAACATAGTCTCAGAATCTACACGACAATGGCGTCTTCAGACATCTTATCGGTGGAAACGGCATTCTCCAGCTTGCAATCTCGAATTCACTGGCTTTCTCTGGCATAACTCTCATCAAAGAACACAACATGAGACCCAAATTTGCGAGCGGGTATAACTCAATAGTACTCCTTACGCTCTACTACTTACACGCAACTTTTCTATAAAAGCCTTCTCGACATCTTCCAAATGCCGTCTTGTGGTCAGCATACCTGCCATGAGGTAAATAACATTACCCAATATACGCGAATGGATCTGAACTTGCGGCGCTTCAGGGCCACCTCGCAAGAGCTCATCGCGAAGTCCCACCGCAGCAGAAGAGGTGTATCCTACATTGCATTAGGTGAGAAGTAGAATAAAACCAACATAAAACGTACCTGACCCGTGTCTATCGACGAGTGATACGGCAAGAACAGAGCCCAGCGCATTCACATGACCAACTTGCTCGTGCCGAGATAGATTCTCAACAAAGTCCTTGGACCACATGCTCCAGGAAGCGGTGGTGTCCTTGCTAGAACTGCTCCATTGTTCCTTGTACTGCGTCCACTCATCACCAACACTCGCTTCCTTCATCGTTTTCAGGCTAGTATTAGCGACATGGCATCCCACCGCATGCGCAGTGTAGCTATGTCCATGTAACAAAGCCTCTGCCTTTTCGTCGCCCCAAAAAGCGTCGAAAATAGACTGGCTAGCCAACGTAACAGAGAGAGGAAGAAGACCACCTGTAAGTAACTTGGCGTTGACGCTGATATCGGGATGCGTCTGGAGGAACGAGGCGGATGAGAAGCGACCTAGACGATATAGACCAGTGAATACCTCATCGAACATGACGGGTAGTCCTGACCACGCAACACCATTCTCATCCGGAACTTGGTGAGCTCGAGACCCATTGCTAAAGTCGTAACGCCGCACGACACGGACGAGAGTCTGTTGGAAGAGCGGATCAACAAACAGCATGCCTCCCGCTCCCAAAACAACAGGCTCCATAACCAACGCGCCAAACTTTCTCCCCTGCTTCCTCACCAGCTCATCCAGCGTCTTCTCAATATACGCTTCATAGCGCTCAGACCGGCCTCTGGCGGCCAAATCGAAGATAGCATCTTGTGTTTCAAAACACTGCGTAGGTCCGAATTCGGTCTCCATGTTCTCGGGAGACTCGACAATCCACTGGCCGTTTTTGAGTTTAAAAGTAGGAAAATCGAACCAGAAGCCTCGGCCGCGGTACCAGTCTACTTTTTCGTTGAAAACACACGGCTCGGATGCGTCCATGGCGCCAATCGTGTCGCCGTGGTAGCTCCCTTTGAGGCCGATGACGCCAATATTCTCTTTAGTGCTGTCCCATTCATAATACTTGCTGGCTGCCCTAAGTGCCATTTTTATACCGACTTCAGTCGCCGTACTCCCGTTGTCAGTGTAAAATACCTTCTTAAGGCGCGGATTTTGGGAGTCTTTTAGCATCTTTTCTGCAAGCTCAAGAGCGGGCTCGTGGGTGGCTCCGGCAAACATGACGTGACCATATCTTCCTGCGGCGTGTGCTGCTTCCAGAGCAAGACGGGGATTTCCATGACCGAGCCCCTGAGTCCACCATGAGGCGGAGCCATCAAATGCCGGGTACAGCGCCGAACGGTCCTCGTGGGTTGCTGATGTTTCACCAGTCTGCTTGACTTGAAAGTAATCGCCGTATGCGGAGTCAAAGACTAATATATCGTCGGCACTTTTCAAGTGCTTATGCTGTGTAAAGGGATGCCAGATGGCTTCGTTAGTCCGCGAGGCCATGGTACTTAGATTTTCGAGTCGTTCGCTATGGCGATCAAGCAGCCTCGTAGCAACTTGGCCAATGGGCTCCTCGCCACTCTGGGAGCTGTAGTAACCCTGCATCAAATCCGTCTCCTCCTTTGTGCCGGCCCCAATACCCTGCATATTCGGAATCCATGGCAAGGTAAATGCCGCAATGCCCAAGTTCTTGAAGTACTCTTGTAGGTACTCAGCATTCTCATACTTACTCTGGTCGTTGAAACACACGACGGCATCAATGTCATAGCCTCTTAATACCAGGGACTCTGCAGCAGATATCGTCGACGCAATACCGCCTAGGCGGTGGTCGCCGACTAGTACCGAGGGGAGTCGTAACGGCCGGAGGATGTCAGCTTGCGGAGTACCTGAAGGTCCCGGGCTGAGCACACCCCCAGCGGTTTCAATCACAGCAATGCCCATTGCACCTGCCTCGCCCGAGACTGCTTTCGCTTCCTGCTGGATAGTCTTGAAGACAGTCTGACTAATGAGCTCATCGCTAGGCTAGGCCGATCAGCAAGAGCAGCCAGCAGACTCAGCAAAAAGACCTTACAATCAAGTCTGCACCTCTTGCCGCAACATGCGGACTAACAGCCTCGTTGAACTTGAACAGCGTCGAAACACTTCTCCCGCTGTACTTTTGCACATAACTGTCTCGGTCAACCACAATTGCAGTTCGAAGCAGCAGCAATCTCACCTATCATCAGCCTCATCCGCAGGCCCTGTGGAAACAGGCTTAATATACTGCACCCTCCACCTCGTCCTACCCGCTCTCCTCGCAAAATGCGCACCAAGTAGCGTCGAAAATACCGTCTTCCCAACTCCCGTGTTCGCCCCATAAACCTGTACCGCAACGAGTCTCTTCCACAGTCCGCCTGGAACTCTAGCCATCCTTACTCTTTCTCAGCACCAACAAAAAAAAATCAAGATACCCAATTGCACATGAGATCTCTCATATCAGAAAAAAAAAAGACTTAATTGCAGCGGGGAAAGAATGGAGAGAGCTGTTGCGCTAGTTACTTAACGTAATAGTAACCAGGCCAATGTTGGAGGGGGGAGGGGACTTTGTCTCGTTCCACCGAACCGAACCCGCCGCCCGTCCCCTCACCCCAGTTAGGTACCTGTAGTACAAATCGAATTAGTCAAATCAAACAAAAATCCACCCACACCCGCATATGCACGTTAGTATGCAAGTGAACTGCGCATATTTACCCAAAGTTGCCCTTTTTTTGGAGCTAATTGATGACTAGAAAGTCCGCCCCGAAGCACATGAAAAATAACGCTGGGATACGTTTGTCGATTTTCCCTTCTTTCGACGGAAATTCGCGGCTCAAAGAAATAAACACCCCCCCCCCCAACGCTTCTGATATCCATTGTCGATTGTTGAGTTGCTTAACAGGCCCGGCGTCGTTCTCTGCAGAAAGGGTACAAGAAGAATAATTTGTTGGTGTCTAGCACTCCCAGACCCCACACAGCCGGTATCCCGAGTGTCAATTGCTTCAATTGCTCCCAACACGTCTCCCAGAAAGGGTACAGAGAAAGAAGAAGGAGGATTGTTTAATCCACCGCGTCCCAACCCCACAAAATCCAATTCAATTCCACACTCATAAAAGAGAAGAAAAAAAAAAGAGCAGGGAATTCAAAAAATGCCAAAGTCACCCCCAACCCCCCTAGAACAAACCCTCACCACCCACCTAACCACCCGCCTCGCCCACTCCACCCTCCGCACACTCACCCTCCCCCCGTCCCCCAGCACCGACTTCTCCTCCAACGACTTCCTCTCCCTCTCCACCTCGCCCTCCCTCCGCACCCTCTTCCTAACCCACCTCTCCTCGCACCCCCTAGGCAGCGGGGGCTCGCGCCTGCTCGACGGCAACTCCGCCCTCGCCATAAGCCTCGAAACGCAGATCGCAGCCTTCCACAGCGCCGCCGCCGGGTTGTTTTTCAACAGCGGCTTCGACGCCAACGCCGGTTTCTTCGCCGCCGTGCCGCAGCGCGGCGATACGGTCGTGTATGACGAGAAGGTGCATGCGAGTGTGCATGATGGCATGAGACTTTCGCGGGCTGCCCGTCGAATACCCTTTCAACACAATTCGGTGGAGGCGCTGAGAAAGGTGTTGGAGGCGGAGAGAGAGAAAGGGGGAACGCAGAATGTTTTCATAGCGGTCGAGTCGGTGTATAGTATGGATGGCGATGTTGCGCCGCTGCGCGAGATTGTGGGCGTGGCGGATGAGGTGCTGGGGAGGGAGCGCGCGTATGTGGTTGTTGATGAGGCGCATGCGACGGGGGTGCTGGGGCCGAGGGGACGGGGGCTGGTGTGTGAGTTGGGGCTGGAGGAGAGGGTGTTTGCGCGGTTGCATACGTTTGGGAAGGCGTTGGCGGGGAATGGAGGTGAGTTTTTTTCGGAAGTGTTCCAGAGGGTTGGTTGCAGAGGGGCACTGCTGAATGAGATTGTAGCTATTCTTCTAGGATCCCATACGTTACGGAGTTATCTGATTAATTATGCGCGGCCCCTGATTTATACGACGTTCCTTTCGTATCCGTCGCTGGCGCTTATACAGGCGTCGTATGAGATGCTGGAGTCGGGGCAGAGCGAGATGCTGCAGGCGAAGCTTCATGACCTCATTCGGACGCTGTATGCAGAGCTTGAGGGACTTCAGAAGACGTCTAGCCATGCGCGCCGCTTACTGAAGATCCCTTCGGTGTGCCCGAGATCGCCTATCTTTGCAGTGCAGTTGGTGAATCCAAAGGCACTTGCGAGCTCACTGCAAGAGCAAGGCATGATGGTGCGAGCAGTCGTGTCACCGACTGTACCCGCTGGTACAGAAAGAGTCAGAATATGTCTGCATGCTGGGAACACGGTGGAAGAGATTGAAAAACTGGTGCTGGCGCTCAAGAGGTGGTGTGAAGGTCAAGCGGAAGAGAACGCACAACAACAACCCCTTGATACATCAAAGAGAGCAAGACTCTAGATGCAGGAGGCATATCTTGATCATTATATACAAGTTACAAGACATAGATTCGGCTTCAGTAGCACATTGAAGAGCTCATCATCACAGAGCCTAACCACTACATCTACATCTCCCCCTCAAGCAAGTGCCTGCACTGTCGCCTCTGCCTCCGCAGCCGCAACAACCGCCTCGGCCTCCTCCTGCCCCGGCACCTTCCTCTTCTCGCCAATCGTCTCCTCCATCTTCATCGGTCTGAGCCCCCATCTCGCAAACATAGCCTTATCCTCTTCCCACCCATTACACGCCGTCGTCAGCATCTTCTCGCCCGTGAAAACAGCATTCGCACCAGCCTGGAAGCACAGAATCTGTTTTTCCTCACGCATGGTGTGGCGACCGGCTGCGAGACGGATGATGGTGGTGGGCAGGACGAGTCGTGCGGTAGCAATGGTTCTAAGGATAGCATCGAAGGAGATGGCTTGTGTTTCTCCCAAGGGAGTGCCTTTGATGGGAACAAGGGCGTTGACGGGGAAGGACTCTGGATGGGCGGGTAGTGTAGCTACAGTGTGGATAAGACCGACGTGGTCACGGGCTTTTTCCCCCAGGCCAAGAATGCCGCCGGTGCACACGTGAATGCCTGCTTCCTGAACATTCTTGATGGTGTTGAGTCGCTCGTCGTAGGTACGCGTGGTGATGACGCTAGGGTAGTGCTCACGGCTCGTATCGACATTGTGATTGTACGCCGTCAAGCCCGCATCTTTCAGTTCCTTTGCTTGAGCAGCATCGACCATGCCGAGGGTCACGCATGCCTCCATGCCCATGCCGCGCACGCCCTTGATCATTTCTTTGATGTTCTTGAGGTTCGTCTTGCGGCCCCTCATGTCTCTCCACGCGGCGCCCATGCAGAATCTCGAGCTGCCATTTTCTTTGGCTATGCGTGCAGCTTCGAGGACGGATTCGACAGAGCTGAGCTTTGTGGCTTTGAGCCCGGTGTCGTAGCGAGACGATTGGGCGCAGTAGGAACAGTCTTCACTGCAGCCGCCCGTCTTGATGTTGAAGAGGGTACACATCTGAATGGCAGCGGGGTCATGGAACCGGCGGTGGACCGAGGCCTACGAGACTGATGAGAGGGGCATATCGCTGGGCAAGAGAGCAATTTGACCTACCGAAGCATATGTAAGGTCAATCAGCGAAGTGTTGTATATCTCTGAAATCTCCTCCTTTGTCCAGTTTGTCCGCGGCGCCTTTGCATTGAGTGCATTCTCAAACACCGTGGTCCGCGGTGTCGCCAGGCGTATTTGCTGCGTGCCCGGGTCTACAGGCGTGTCGAGAACAGTACTAAAAGAGCGGGTGAAGCCATAGTAGACTCGGCGTGAGCCACTTGGACGAAGAAGCATTCTCTGAGCCATTGTGAGAAGAAGGAAAAGGGCTGTTGGAATTCTCGAGCAAAGACAAGTGACAGCCCACTATGGACAGTCACTCAAAGAAACATGCCTCATCTAACCGCAAAACCGCCCGCAAACGCGTCGGCGAGAGCGTGGGTAGACAGTCTGTGGGGCTACAGCCAATGGGCAAAGGGATGATGAAGCGCGGGGGGGTGTAAGCTCCCCACGGACTGGAGGGGGTGCCGCCTCCAATACACGGTACAAAGTCGTCGCTAACCCATTGCAGCGGTCAAGTCTCCCGTTGAAGACGCCAGTCATTCTGTTCAACCCGTAAGCAGTAACACACATAGTGCGAGTAATTTACCATGCAAATGATCCGCCACGGTTGTGTGGTTCAGTGGCATGGTGGTTGAGCAGACCGGACCCACTGCCCTGCGTGCGCGCATTCAACACGCATATCGACCTCCCCTTGGCGGCCATAGCTCGTCCGTCTCCAACGCATCATAGCGTAATAATATTGCTCAACCCAAATACAGCCAATTAGCTCCCCGTGGCATGTGATTGCTGCGACGGCGATCTTCTTTGGCCAACGGGCCGCAGCCGGGACTTGAGCCGGTCGGTCCTTGGATCGGCCGTGGCATGGCATCGTGCAGGGTGGGGGGAGGGAGGGGGATGGGCATTTACAAAGTGAACAATGCTTGCGAAAAATACCTCCGAATACCATCGGCCCCATCATAAAGGAACCTCTTACTGGTTTAAAGTCAAAAAAATAAACACGTCTGTGTAACACTCGTAGCGTAGCCCATACGTAAACAGCCTCAAGACTAAAAACAACAACAACCAGGGGTNGGGGGGGGGGTCTCGAAATTACAGTACTACATCCTTCTCCATCAACCATCGTCACATAAGTAGATGGAAACTTTAACTAACACATCCCCTGTCCCCCTTCCATAATTCCATCAATTTTTTTTTAGAAATAATGCTACAGTCACGAGTATCTTCTAGCCCGTTCTCAAAACCTGTAAACATAGTAACAACAGTTAGCCATACTAGTCCATCTCATCTCTCTGCATGACGTCACCTCCTCCTTCCCTCCTCCACCACCACCACCACCACCACCATCTCCCCCCATCCCTCTATACAAAACTCTACATTCAACCCAAATCCCAGATCCCAGCTCAGATCCCAAAATGCCCCCCCTAATCCCCCTGCCAACCCTTCTCCTAACCCTCACCACCCTCACCCACATCATCCCCACAATCTCGCGCCTCCGCCGCTACGAGTCCGCCAGTAAAACCGCAGCACGGTATTCCAGCACGGCGGCGCAGAAGTTGCGTAAGACGCAAGTTACGCAGGCGAGTGGGGTTGTTGCTGTACGTCTTCCTTTCCCCCCCTTTCCTTCTTCCTTTCTATCGAAAAGTAGACTGGCTAATCACGTACATAAAAAAAAAAGACGGTAGTGTCACTCGTGTCATCGGTGTATTTACTGGTAAGACAGAGTACGGATGAAGGGGTGGGAGTAGCGGGGGTGAATGCGGTGACTTGTGTGCTGGCGTATGCGCATATGGCGGGGTTTTGGAATGAGAAGGAACAGACGCGTATTCCACTGGCTTCGGACTTTAATGAAGCGATAAGAGGGAGTGAGAAGGTGGTTTTGCTGTTGGGGACTTTGGGGTTGGGATGGGGTGTTGCGGCGGGGTTGTGGGTGGTTGGGATGGGAGACGGGGTGATGGGGTTGGCGATATGGGTGGTGGCGGTTGGGGCTAGGGTTTGGGGGACAGCGGGGGAGATGGGGTGGAAGGGTTAACGACTTTACGATGATGGTGATGGATGACTGCACATTAACGTCTTTTACAAGAGTAATGGTAATAGATTGGGCGGGTGTAGGATTAGATTATGATGATATGACTGGGGTATCTAACTACTTTACCTGATAAACAACACGCAAGCTACGATTTCCCCTGATACTGCAAATCCTGTATCAAACGCATAGTATCGGCTTCTCGCACCCACTCTTCGATTCTCGCACCTGCCTCGCCAACAAGCCGCTCATACGTCTCGTTGAGGAAGAAGAGAGAAGTGTGTGCCGTGACTTCATCCATATTCTCCATGAAGACAGGAATCCAAGTAGGATCCTTGTTGCCGTCCGAGTCTTTTGGCGGCAACATGCAAAATTTCTTTAGCTTTTTAGGTTTGGCTGGGACACTTGCGTCCGAATCTGTGCGTGGTGGATGACTGTCGTGACTGTCGGTTGTAGAGAGAGTATACATGGATTCGTTACGACTGTCTGGCGGAGCCTGGTTCATGATGCGACTAGTGGAAAATTCATAGTGGCCATACGGGCCTCGCTGCGGACCGGGTTGGTCCAGGTGCAAGGCACTGACATCTTCCTCAATCCCCACAATTGCAGGAACAGCCTCTGGTGTTTCTGGCGCAGGCGTTATTCCCTGACGCAAATCTGCTTCTCGCTGCCTCTGTCTCGCCTCCTTTTCTCTCTGCTCAGCCTCTGCTTGCCGCTGCTCTCTTTCCTTCTGCCGCTGCCTCTCCTCCCTCGACATGTTCTGCTCTTCTTCATGCTTCTTTTGCTCGGCCTTTTCTTGCTCCCTGTACCTTTTCTCTTGTTCCTGCTGCCGCTTCTTCTCCGCCTTTTGCTGCTCTTTTTCCCATTTTTCCTCGAGCTTAGTGCGCTCGTTGATGATCTTGTTGCGCGCTTTTACAGCCCTTTGATACTCCTTGAGCGCCTGTTCGTACTCCTTTTCTGCGGCTTTGCGCTGGGTCTTGTCGTTGAATCGCACCAAGTCAACAAATGGCGGCTCCTGAGGGATGGGTGGTATTTCAGGAAGATCAGGCGGGCCGTTTTGTTGGGCATGTGAGTGATTAGGCTCTAGGGCTTGTCCATCTTCTTGGCCCCCGATAGATGTCGGGGGTGAACTTGCTATAGGGTCAGGGTGTACGTGAGCCAGTTCTGGGTCAGACGATGTTACTGAAGGGCTTCTGGCGTTCTCCTGCTGGTTGGCAGGTGTCGAAGTGTAGTGTGAGAGACTCGTTCCGCTATCCTGATGATGAAACTGAAGGCTCGATGGATGCGAAGGCTCGGGCGACTTTGGACGCTGGGCACATGAAGAACTTGGCTTCTTAGCCCTTCCTGTGCTTACTGTGTAGTAGTTGATGAAGCGCACCCGGGGTACTGAGGGCATCATTGGATGACTATTCTTCCTCTTGGCCTCGTCGTCTTCTTCCAGCGCCCGTATCCTAGCATATCTTTCTTTTAATTCTTTATAGTCTGCCATGGCACCTCCAAATTCAAGATGGGATTTTACGAGTCCTTTGGTAGCCTCGGCCAGGCCGTCTTTGTAGTGCTTGGTGAGCCAGTGCAAACTATTTTCCCAGCCTTTTCTGTTCGGTAGGTGAATATCATTAGCGAAGCTGGGGTTGTAATTTGGATCATTTGGCTTGGGGTTGAAGAGTGTGTTGATTCGGCTAGGCCTCTGTCCCGGGCTGGGGTCCTCGACGATGGCATCTTGTGGGGGTGGGGGTGCGTTGAAAATACTACCTAGGCCAGCCTTGATGATGCCAGGGTGCATGCCTAGAAAGGGGACATCAAAGTTTACGACTCCAATGATGCGATGGCGAAAGGCTAGAGCAATGTCTGCGGCAAGCAAACCGCCCATGGAGTGGCCGACCAGGATAATGTCGGTCCAGGGATCCTCATGGGGGGCGAGCCTGGCGGCTGTTAGCAGGGTGCAAGCCGCGCAGGCGTATAGCGTACCAAGCGGAAAAGTTGTCTCTGGCGACTTGCAGCGAGTCCCGTGACTTGTAGCGGGGGTATACTTTTGTGTGGACTACGTGAGAGTCTGCAAGGGTGACGGTGACGAGATTATGGACATGGGCGGGGAAGCTTCTAAAACTTGTTTCATCGCCCATGAAGCCATGAATGTATATGAGGAGTAGGCGGCGGCGGCCAGAGTCTTCGAGGGCGGGGTCTGGAACGAGGGACTGGGTAGACGAAGAGCGTGGGTCTTTTGAGGACATGGACATGGAAGCAGACATGGCTGAATAAGGAGGGGGCGCGTCTTCAGCTGAAGGTGAATGTCGCGGTGGCAGTGGGGGTGGGCGCGTATGGTGGTGCCCTGGGGGGGCCAAGGCAGGAAACGGCGAAGGCGACGTCATGGCTGGGCGAACTAGAGTTGCAGCGGCAGTGGCTTGCGGCCGCAGCAACTGTCACTACATGTGGATATTGCAGTATGGACGAGAACAACGGTTTCTGGGATTGCGATGATGTTTGCGACGATGTTATACATGGCATGGTACAAGGCGCAGCAAGGCGGAGGACACGGCAGAGGGGCAATGTGGGGTAGCAGCAGGGCAGCAGGGCAGCAGGGAGAGAGGTGACAGGCTACAGTACGGGCAGGCGGCTTGGCCTGGCAGGAGCTGACTGCAGCATCCGGCCAGTCACGTGATGAAACAATTGTTGAGGCCGTGGCATTGCAGGTAAACATGTGTACCTGGACATGGCGTGGTGGACGAGGAGAAAAGACTTGTGATTGCAGGCATAGGCCTTCATCAAACTGCACACGACGAGTGCTATAGCAGGCAATGATTAGCAGCCATACCGTATTAATGGTGGAGGCGATGGACGGCGGAGATTGGAGCCAAGACAGGCAACGCTCGCGCATATGGACAGCAAGAGCGGCGACAAGCGTCGTGATGACGACTGCGACGACGACGACGACGACGACGACGATAGACATGCTGGCGAGACGGGCCTTTGGGGGGGTTGCCTTTACGATGGGCGGGAGACAAACGCGGCTTGGCAATAAAAGGACGTGTGGGACGAGTCGTGTAGAGAGCAAAGCAGTTAGTCGGGAGTGGTTAGGTGCGACGAGGCAATCAGCAAGGCGGCAGCTAAGAATAACCTCCAGCGTTTGCGGGTCTGCCTGTCCAGTGTTTGGGAATGGGGTTCCTGAGCGACGGCGTGGGCGCCACCACTGCACCTGCAGACGGGACGGGTGGTGGCTGTTAGTAGTGGTGGTAGTGGTGGCAGTAGCATGCATCCAGCCAGCCGGCCAAACAACGGGCAACGAGTTACCGTGGGACGCACGATGATGTTATTCTCCGATGGGACTGACTGCATGTGCTGGATACGACGACGACGAAGAAGAAGAAGAAGAAGAAGATTCATTTCCTGGGACCTATTGCGTACAACGTCCATGTTATACCGTCCATCCGTCCATCCATCCATCCACCCCATCCTCGGACGCACATGCATCGCAGCATGGGTATTGGGGCGCTGGTTCGCTGACGGGCAGCCGCGTCCATGGCCGTGCCGGGGGCGGATCCTGCTATTCCTGGACGTGTTATCTCGCTTGTGCGCCAATCAGCCTTGCCAGCCCTGTCCCCATGTCTCGTGCTCGCTGCCTCGCGCTGCCTCAGGCTCCCTCTCTTTGTCTCCTTCTCCCACGCCCACAGAGGGCCCGTTCCCGTCGCCGATTGCAGACGCCAACAATCCCTTTGCTGCCGCCTCCGCCTCCTCCCTCTCCCATCCACCCGATCCCCAAGACGCCCTCGTGTTTGCGCGACACCCTTCACGCCCGACACTCCTTTGCCCGTTGTCGCTTCCATGCTGTCACCTTGAAGCCTCCCCTTTGCGCGTGTGTATATGCCCAATTCGGCTGCTTGTCACCTCGCCTCGCCCACACACTGACCCCCAGCCCGCCAGACCCATTGCTTCGCCGCTGACCAGGCTTTCGCTCCTTTCTCGCCATTCACTCGCTTGTGCTTGCCATCGGCCTCCATTGACTGGATCACTTGCCTCATCTGCTCTAATTCCGGACTATCCAACTTTGCTACGCTCCCTACCTGCCGGAAACATTGAAAAACAACAACACATGTTCCGCCAATACACCCGACTCACCTCCACCACCACCACCACCACCACCACCACCAATACCAACACCAACACCACCGCGCCTGCTCCCTCGGCCCTGGCCCTCTAGCTTTGGTCACATTGTCGCGACTTTATGGACGGTCCTGCCAACCCCACCCTCGTATCGAGAATTCATTCGCGCCACCGTTACCAAGCCCAACAGGCTCCCCAGCAAAGGCTTCCTGCACACGACCACCCTCAACCACACGACCAATTCCTTCCCCCGGGACCTGACGCTGCGCCCAGAAGCAGAGAGAGTATGAGCAGAGGCCATCGCTTCTTCCACCGTCGCGCTGTGCTGGACAATGTTGCAATCGTCACGGTCCTTGCTACAGTCGACGAAGCTGGCAATGTCATCGCCCAGGAGACGCTACCGCCTGTCCCACCGCCATCTTTGCCAGATGTAGTCGCTACCGCTGTCGCCACCATGGTTTCTGCGGCGCCGGTCGCTCAGCCAGTTCAGCTGGCGCTTCCTTCGGCTGCGCTTCCTGTACCCGATGTTCCTGTGCTGCCCATTCCCGCGCTGCCGCCTGTGCCTGTGCCTGCTCCTGCGCTATCATCGGTGGCTCCTGCAGTGCCCTCTTCTGTAGCTGTTCCCGCATTGCCAGCTGTACCTGACACTGCATTGCCCGATAAAGCACTGCCTGTACCTAATCCTGCGATTGCGGCACCCGTACCCGACCCTGCACTGCCAGCTGTACCCACTCTTGTAACATCTTCTGTAGTTGTTCCTACACTGCCAACCCTGTCTGCTCCAGCGCTGGCGGCTGTCGCTGTTCCTGCGGTACCATCTGTCGCCGTTCCTGGAGTGCCATCTGTACCTGTTCCTGTTCTCCCGTCTGTACCAGCAGTACCACCGTTTCCCAGCGACCTGGTCGTCCCAACTGTCCCAGCTTATCCTTTTCCGTCGCTGAACTATGTCGCCCAACCCGTGGTTACATCTACTTCTGGTGCTTCAACATCATCCTCAATTCAAAGCACTGCCGCGCCATCTCTTCCCTCTGCTATCAACTCGGCCGCCAACACGACCCTATCATGTAAGCATGCCGTATTTCCACATTTGTTCTCCACTAACTCTGACAGCCACCTCATCACTGTTGTCGTCTTCTGTCTTGGCCTCTTTTGATAGTATTTCGGCCTCGTCTGCAACAGACCCCGCTGTATCAGTCAATGCCGTCCCAACTCGCTCATCCTCTGGTTCACAGTCTCTTGCTGCTTCCACCAGGACGTCACTCACACAGACAATAATCAGCTCACAGTCGGCTCGCAGCATTGCCTCTGCTTCGAGTGCCTCAACTGCCTCGAGTGTCCCGACTACAACCGCCAATTATGGCGGCTGGGGCGGTAATGCGCCTGGCACCGCAGGAGCCCCTGCTCCAACTACATCAGCTACGTCGACCGCCGACACCAACTCTAGCCCTAGTGCTCTTGAAACGCCCAAAGTCGTTGGTAGCGTGTTAGGGAGTCTTGCTGGAGTTGCCCTCATCTTGGCCTTGATATTGTTTCTTTTGAAACGCCACAAGCAGAAGCGAGGCGGTGCTCTACAGCTCACTGGTGACGATCACCACCCGGAAAGCAACCGATCCATGACCCAGGCGCCTGCCCCAAGCAACACGCTTGTCCCTATCGGCTTTCTCAAACGCTTTTCCGGCATGTCTGGCAAGACGGCCGAGACTAGCACGAGTGCTGGCGAGCGGAGCTTTCAACGAGTGTCGGGCCGCAAGTTGCCATCTGCCTTCAGTGAAGGCATGACGTCTGACCAATTCTCTCGCGGAGGCACAATGTCTGGTTCGTCATTCTACCAAGACGACCATGGTCTCTATGGCGGCACAGGCCTGTCTAAAGAGATGGGCAAGGAGATTGGCGAGAGTTCTGCCCCACGCGAATCAGGACAGATGAACTTTCGACCCAGCCCTGCAAGAACACCCATCATCCGCCATCCAGACGATGGGAACCCTTTTGCAGATCGCCACCACCTCAGCCCGCCACATTCTCCTGTCGGCGAACTGCCTCCTAGAGGTACGCTCGGAAGAAGCTTGCCCTCGGCCGACGGGTCGCGCTCAAGCAAATTCACCGAGAATGTTTGAACGACCTGTTAGCCCTTGCTTCTCTGTTTACTCTTTGTTTATACTTTATTCACGACACGCATGAAAATGCACATACTGTTTGGTTTTTTTGGGCTTGCCTACCAGCACCTCACAGCTGGTTTTGGGTCGGCCATCTGGTCTCAGTTATACCCCTTGGATTTTTTGTCGGAGAATGGCCTTTTTCACTCACCCTCATACTGTCCCTAATCCGGTCGCCCCATGCTGGTTTGGCCCGATAAAAATAATGTCTTGTCTTTTTTTGTTTCTTTCAACTGCGCTTCTTTTCCCGTTTACTTTGAACGTGTATTTTTTGTTCGGCGTGTTCCATTCTCTGACGACTATCGCTTTTGAGCTCTGGGCTTAGGAGCGAAATGTGGTTGTTTCCATACCCTTTGGCGTTGTTCAAGCTGAGCAAATACTGCTCCGGTTCTACGCCTCACTTTTTTTTGTTTAAAACTGGCCTTACATACAATGTATATGTGTATGTACTTATTGTCTTTCTGGGGGAGACCGTCCTTTGATGGATGGATAGGTATTCGTGTGAATATGGATTCGCACCATGTTAGGGTATCTAAGGGGTGAAGACTAGAGATCTAATTGATACAAAGTGATCAATAGAGTCTCTGTCACACCTTTAAAAGTATGGTTTACTTGGTTCAATATTTTTTTCATGCCGTGATTATTGTGACTTTGACTGTGTTTATGGTTGATCCAGGTGGGGGGGGTTTGGAAGAACAAACGCGATCTAGGTCCATAGCGTCAGGAAGCTCTACTCATATCGAGCGGAGCTATGCTGAGATGTTTGGTCTCTTCCTCAACTACCTCTAATCACTTGACGAATACGCAAATTTCCTCCCCTATGCCTCGCAGCTAGGGCAGCCAACAAATCGCAGTGGTTACCACTCACAGCAGACAGAGCAGCTACGCCAGCCCAGCAACCGTAGCAATGGGTAGGCAGAGCAATAAGCAGAGCAGCCAGATCAGTTGACAATTCGCAATACTAAGCAACCGCATCACCCAGTCGTCACCGCAGTAAGCAAATCACAACAGTACCCTACCCCCCACCCCTTTCTTCCCCCATCACACCTATAACCCTCCCTCCCTCCTTCTATCCCACTTCCCCCCATCCCTTACCCTTCTCATCTCGCCCCTCGCCCCTTCCTCGAACTAAAA
>JAODYD010000001.1:1273143-1452928 GCA_026262445.1 Bipolaris bicolor | reverse complement strand
AAAAAAAAACTCCTCAACCCCGGTAAACTCTATCCCGCCCCCGCTTCCTTCGGATGACTTGTACCTTTGCATCCGGCCGAATCCACACATTACGCATTCAGTCTTAGTCTTGAGGGCTGGTCTAGATCTACGGCTAAGGTTTGTGCAGAAAAAAATAATAATATTTCGTCGGTTGTTAGGGAGCTGATGTCATGGGTTGTTTTGAGGGTATGGATGGAAGTTGTGTTTGAGGGAGCTGCAGTAGGGCGGTTTTTTGTTTCGTTGGATGGTGGGTTGGGTTGGGGGGATTATTCTTGGACGGTCTGGGGTGAGTGGGATTTGGGATTTAAAAGAGGGGGGAGGGGGGGGAGGGACTGATAGATTTTTTTTCCGTGTTGATGTGAAAATAACTATTGGATGTGTAAAGTTTGTTTTTTTTTTCCTGATATGAGTGTATGTTGGATATGAGGATGTATAGCATGCGAGTTTTCTTCTCAACGGAGTTCAACGGGTAGAAAATCCGAGTTGGGTAAAAGGTTCAGATATGCGCAGATGGTGTGTACGTCTGGTGAAGTGTACAACTACCATAATTTTGGTTTTTCTTTCGATTAACTCGAGTGTAAGAGTTTTGGGGGAATGAAAGATGGATTATTATACCGCGCGTGTCTGTGTGGAGTCGCAGCCGGGAGGACCATGTACAAAACCACCACCCAGTAGTTCCTTACCTTCTATACGGATTTATCGGGGTTCACCAGTATCAACGGGAACGCATAGATGGAATTTTCTTTATTTCCATCTCCGTGTACGGAGATGGTGGGGAGAAGAAAAATGGGTGGGTTTGCATGCCATGCATGCAATGTGAGGTTACTGACGACGAGTCGGTGTGGGGCTTGCCAGCGCCGTGGTTGTGCGTTGTACGTGCAGGTAAGACAAATGATACGGGGAGATGCTGGTTTGTTTTGCTTTTTGTGCGTTTGAGGTAGATGACGACTACGCAGTTGCACAATCTTCAACTGCACCAGCAAAAGAAAACATGAATAAACGGGAAGACTCACTGTGCAAGTCAACGTCATACATGTATGTTTAGAGTTTGAGGCAGAGAGTCCTAGACAATAATACTCAACAAATATTACATCCACAATCTCACATTGGTGCAATGCACAATTCATAACAAGTAATACTGAATCAAAGAGCGTATTATTTTCAACCCCCGCTCGTCCCGCAGTCATCTGCACATCTATATACCTCTCACACTCCATGCCCGAAATAAACTAGATAAAAAGGAATGGCTCGCCATGACTAAACTTGATAAGCAATGCATTAAAGGGAGAAGAGCGAATGGGAAATCTATGAAGCCGCTAAAAACAGAATACGAGAAAGAGAATGTGAGCCGCAAGCATAAAGTTAGTATAATGCAAAAGTATGATGATTGTGGGTAGACAAGAGATTAAGAGAAGAAGAACGAGAAAAAAAAGGGGGGAATATGAATCCACCCCGCAAGTTTTTGCAAGGTAAATGAACAACGCCATAATGTGCATGCTATACGCAAACTCGAAAAAAGCAACACTCTTTCTTTTTCTTGGACTGGCCATCCTCGACCTTTTGTTAAACCCACTAAGTTCGTCACGGGGAACCAGCGTCATCTCCCATACAAGCCATCTGCCAACGTCATAATACGTATATATTCATAGAGTAGAAAGAGGCAAGGCAGGAAGAGCCGTGTGAGTGGGATATAATAGGCAAGGTGGCTGGTGACCTCGACTCCAAACACGATCTTGACCGCATGCGTGCAGGTCAAACTGGAAACGTCTCACTTGGATCCGACGAGCAATTCGGATCCTGGCACATTGTGACCAAAGTCCAGGATCAGCGTTCGGCCATCTTGACTCGTAGCCACAACTCGCCTATAATCGCTCTTAGCAGATAGAATCCAGCTTGTTGTCCAGTTCTTGTATACGGCATATGTCTGTCCGGTTTCGTAATCAGAGACTTGGATGCTCTGGTCGTATGATCCTGATACAATGCGTCCGTTGAAGGCGTCGAGGAAAAGCGAACGAACGAGGCCGTCGTGCTTGACTCTGCTGTGCACAAGCTCGCCGGTAGAGGCGTCGAACTTGTAGACAACGTGGTCGTTGCCTCCGGCGAGTACGTACTTGGCATCATCAGAGAATTCGACAGCAGCGAGGCCACGGTCTTCGGATGGGAAGTCTTTGATTGAGACACCAGTCTCGAGGTTCCAAAGCTTGGCCACACCATCACCGCTGGCAGAGACGAGGAAGTTGCCTCGAAGCTGTACAGCGTTGACTGGGCCTCGGTGGCCCTTGAGAGTGCGCAGACAGTTGCCAGTCTTGCGGTCCCAGACCTTGATCATGGCGTCCTTGGAGCACGAAATGATGTACTTGTCGTCGAGGCAGACATCCAAAACACCAGCTTCGTGGCCACGCAGCCTGTACATGGGAACGTATTCCTCGCCTGTGATATCCCAAACAATGCAAGTGTAGTCTGAAGAGCCAGTGACCATGATCTCGCTGTCGTACTGAAGGCAGAGAATGGACGCGTCATGGTAATCGGCGGGGACTGTGTAGATGTCGTTGCCAATCTTTGTGCCGTTCATCGAGGCGTTGCTAATGACACGCTCTGGTCGCTCCTCCATGGGGGGAGGGGTATTGGCGGTTGGGCGGTGGTTAGGGCCTCCGTATACCTTGATGCACTTGTACGTCTGGAGGTCCCACACACGGATGGTGCGGTCGCGGGAGCCGGTGATGGCCTTGTTCTCGTCAAACTGGCAGCAATAGACGCTATCTGTGTGGCCGTTCAAGTAAATGGCAGCAGGTGTGCCTGCCTTCCATCGGGCGTCGATGGTGGCTCTCGCCTGGAACATCTTCTTCCAGTCTTGTGCAGGTGCTGGGTTTCCGCCCGCCATCTTGCCAGTGCCCAGGCCGCCCATTTGGATTGGCGCAGGTGAGACGTGTACTTCGGGCTCGTGCTTGCGGAGGAAGACATTACGCCAGACGTGGGGCGAGGCAGCGTGCTCATTCCAGCTGCGCGATACGCGCTCAGCACGGACGAGCGAGGCGGCGTCGAGGTTGGAGAGGACAGTGGTAGCGAGTTCGGCTGGGAGGCGCTGGAATGGATCGACTGGGGTGGTTAGCGAAGGTCGGCTGGCGAGTGGATGCAACAACTCACTCATCTTCTTCTCGGTAACGCTATCCGCCCGAACAATAGGCGATGCACACGTCATGTCCACGCCGCTCTCGTTGTCCTTTATGTCGTCATCACGCGATGACGGAATAAGGCCGTCGAGAAAGCTTCGCGTATGCTCTTGCTCGCGGCGAAGTTGATTTTGTCGGTCCTGGTTGGCGGCGGCGGCCGCTTGTCGTGCTGCGGTGCCGGGGATGGCCTGGCTGGGGTACGAGACTGGGGCGGCAAAGACGGTCTTTGTCATGTCGGCTGACGAAGAAGAAGCATTCGGTCGGCGGCGCATGCTGCTCAATCGCCGAAAGGGAGCAAAGGCCTTTGAGCTCGACGAGGCGGATTGTGGCTGCATTTGAAAGACAGGGATTCCAGAGTCTTGGTGTACCAGGGGCATGCGTGGTTGATCGGCGTTAGGCTTGGACTGTGTTGAGCTCGACGAGGGCAGGGACTCGAAGAGGGAGTGAATGGAACCGCGGCGGCGTTGTGCAGGTGTGGGAGAAGAGACTGATGACATTCGCCTGCGTGTCTTTTGGCGTGTGAAGCCGGTTACGGCACCAAGGGCGCGCGAGAAGGAGCTCGTCTGCGAGTGTTGTGAAGAGCCGTCAATGGACATTGTGGCTTCGTTGACCGCGTCGAGCATGTTGGTGTCCTTGATGTCGGAGTGATAGGGGGCCGGGAAGGTCTGTGAAATGGTCCGCTTCATGGTGTGAGGCGGGGACGAAGGGATAGGGGTCGTAGTGGTGATGGTAGTGTTAGCAGTGGTGTGTGTGTTGTTGTTGTTGTTGTTGGTGGTGGTGGTGTTGGCGCTGCTGGGGGTGGAGTGGCTTCCAAAGTTTGTGGTGTTGGCAGCGCAGGAGGAGGATTCAGCGTCTACGTCGGAAGAGGTTTTGGGTCGATGCGACAGGATAGACTGCCTGCGATACATTGGAGGCGTGTCGGCCGGAGCGGGTAAGAGTTGCGGTGAGGATGAGACCGAAACAAAAAGCGAGGCGTAGTGTCACAGCAGTAGTAGCAGCGTGAGCAACAGCAGCAGAGACGGGGAAACAGGGAGCGTCGTCGGGCAGGCTAAGGAGAGAGCAGCAACGAGCAGGGCAGGGCGGAGACGGGGCCGGGTAGAGAGCGTGCACAACCACGAGGGCGCGGCGAAATGAGGGTGAAGGAAATTGTAGCGGCAGAGCAAGGATGCGGAACAAGGGCGGAGCTCACGGGCAGACGAGCAGCATAAGTAAGAAAAGAGTAAGTAGAGAGAGAAGACTAGCACGAGGCGAATGGCCAACGAAGTGGAAGCAGACAGAGCCAGATTCCGTCGCACCGCTCGACTTGCTTAGCTAGTGCCCAGCCGATCATAACACAGCGACGGCGGCGACAAGTGTCTCGCGGCGCTCCACCCCTGGCAATTTGCTGCTCATGCACACCACAACACCATCATCACCGCCATCACCGCCACACCCATTGCCACCCTCTCTTGTTCTTGTCATTCTTCTTCTTCTTCTTCTGCCGCTGCCGCTGCCGCTGCCGCTACTGCTGCATCCATTGCTACTACTACTTCCCTCCCATCGCCACTGCCACCACCACCACTGCATCTGCTTCTTTCACCTCCTCTACTATTCCTGGCACACTTCCCCCCTTGCTTCTTCATCGCTTACCATCCTCTCCCTTCTCCAACACAACTCCCTCCCCATCCCCCTCCACATCCCGGCCTCGCTGCAACACTACCACCCTTTCTTGCTACCACCGCCCGCTCTGCGACGGTTTTGGGCTGAGTCGCGTCTACACCACTCGAAACCAAACCATTCGCACTCAAACATGCCGGCTGCCGCTCCACCCGCACTAACAATACCCGGCTTCTACCGCTTCGTCTTCTTGTGGATAGAACCATGTTCGATTCTACTCGGCGCCGTGTATGCAGCATGCTTCCAGACGACCTACCTGGACCTTACCATGCACGCCCCAAGCGCCCCAGATGCACTCGTCCCCATCCCAACAAAAATCGTCCTGACTCAATTGGCAAACATGTATCTCGGCCTTGCTTTTCTCGAAGCCTCAGTCCTGCGCGCCACGCCAGACGTCAAAGTGTGGAAAACCTTTCTCATCGGCCTGCTGCTCGCCGATTTTGGGCACTTGTACACGGTGTTGCCACTCGGCGCCCACATTTACTGGAGCTTCTGGGATTGGAATGCCATTGACATTGGCAACATCCCCTTTGTCTACATGCTGGCCGTGACGCGCATCTGTCTGCTTCTTGGTGTTGGCTTCGACCGCCCCCATGCACGCCCAAAGCCAAAGACGCCCTGATGGGGGCAACTGCAACGAGCCGCGGCAATCTTAGCGAAATCGCCCTACACGGCTAGCCGTCTTGGGTCACTGCAATCGGCTCGTCTTGGTTAGCATGATCATCACAATTTCCAATCTCCACAAGCGTATTTTATCACAAACACAAAGTCCCCGCCTGCTTACTAGCATCTCCCCTATAATACCTAACCATCCCCGACCACGTATCGCTACCCAGGATTCTCGCAAGCTGCCTACACACCCGAGCAGAACCAGATGCTCATTCTACCCCAGACCCACCCCTTAGACCCTGTCCATGGTCATGTCTCACCAACCACTACCATTCTCACCGCCCAAAGCCTTGCCCTCACCGCTCAGGCCACTTCCCATCTCATACTACCGTGTCCGCAAATAGCAGCTTTTCCGCACGACACATGCTTAGCATTTCCACGACGTCTCTTACCGTCCAACGCTACCTTTGCGCAGCAAGCCGCTGACACATCTTCATCTTGCCGTGCAAGTCATCCTCGCAGCATGACCCGCGTGGCGTCCCCTTGCACCCCAGCTTCGCCGAGAATAGCTCCTCGCATCCGTCGTTGCGCCATGCCATTTCCTCTGCTGGTTCCCTGCATGTAGGCCGATAGTCAAACCCAGACAGCACAGGTAGGTGGACAGTAGGTACATACTCCAGCATGTATCTACTGTAGGTCGCCACTCACCCATGCATGCACTCAACGTCATACCGCCCAAAGATTTTTTCTTTATTTTTTCTTCCTCTTCCGCCTTCACATCCCGCAACCCGAGAGTGTAGTAGCATAGACTGTTGGTGTGCACCTTGGGCAACGTCACCTCGATCTTTTTTTTTCTCCGATACACACTATCGAGGCGTTCATCCCTTGTCGTTGGGACATGCAATGCAACCAGACCAAAGGGGAGGCGTCCGCTGTACCATGGTACCAGTTAGTGCATGTATGTAAAGGCAAACCGCTTCGCTTGCTCTCGCTCGTGGGACTTGTGGGCTTGTCGCACCGTGTCAAAACCACGCCATTTCTCAACAAACACATATGGCACGTGTACCATGGTTGAACCTCAGGGTCTTCGCCGACCTCGAATTAAGAGGGGAGACGATGTTCTAGTTCCACGGAGCCAAAAAGACGGGTCAGGTGGCATTTTTGCCCCCCCTTTGACGATTGCGGGGCGAACCACCCGCTCGTCATGGCTCACCAACCCCGCGCTGTTGGCCATCGTCAGCAAACGTTTTTGCTCACATCACCCATCTGCATCTTGCATCCCATGCACACGCGGGAAGTAAAAAAAACATGGCAATCATTCGCTTGGCTTGCCCAAGCGGTCCGTTTTTCGGTCGTTTGTTGCGTCACATATCCCTTTGCCAATTGCATCCATGCACCCAACCTGCAACGGTCTTTTGAGCATTTTTCTTCTTTCTTTCTTTCGTCTTTGCTTCTTGTCTCGTCTTTGTTTTCCTTTGTGTGCGTTGGTCGTGGGCTCTTGCACGTATAATAATGACGTCACCATCTCACGGCTCTTTTGGCCGTCGGCCAGAAAATCGCCATTCGCATCGAGGTTCATGTGTGTGTGTGTGTGGATCATATGTAGTATCTCGATAAGAATCCTACCAAGCCGGCTCTCTGTGCCGTTTCCGCTGCCGTTACCGTTGGCGAATGAGAAAATACTTCCACTGCCGCATTTCCATACCACAGTTGCTACTATGCTCAATATACACCTACTTTACACCCCCTGCATGTAGGTGTACAAACTTACCATACTTGACTCTACTAGACACATCCTCATCCCTCCCACCAACAACAATCCCCTTGTAGCCATAACCCAATCCCATCCCCCCTCGCCACTCTCCAACATACACACACTTCCAAATCACGATTACTCTTCCCCCCCCCCTCCCCAACACACCATCACATCTGCATCCACGCCCCGGATCCCCATCCCCCCGCCCACCAATTACTCCTTCCCGTCTCTGCCTCGATCCCGTCCTTGTCCTCGCTACCACCGCCCTTACTCCCTTGTCCCTGCACACTTGTCTGCAAGTAGGTCTACATACATGTACATGTGCATGTACATATGCAACATACTGTCAGGATAGCCCCCAGATCATCTACCAGTCCGATATATGCGCGAGAATGTGGGTTATAGTGTGTTGGTGATTGGTGCCGGAGAAGGCGATGGAGAGGTGTGGGGATTTGTTTTTGTGGATGGGATGGGGGGGGGGGATCGAGATTGTAGAGGGAGATGTAGTGTACTGAAGGATGTGAGCGGGAAGACATTGGGATTCGGAGTTGTTTGTTTTTGAGGAGGTGTGTGTGTGTGTGTGAAGTGGTGAGTGTTATTGATTTCTAAGATGGAATCATTGCTGTAGATTCCAGAGGGTTGTTTTGCGTAAACAAAAAAAGTGAGGAAGCTAACCGAGTCAAATTGGATTGGGGGATATCATGATATCAATTGATTTGAAGCCGAAAAAAAAGAGAAGGCGGGGGGATGAAGGGGGGTATAATTAATCCGAATTGTTCAAATCAAATAAAACACGCACGCACGCGAAAGAAAAAGATATTGTTATCACCGAAAAACACCCAGCAAGAAATCAAATATGATGATTGAGAAAACATTTGATAAATATTGCAAAAACCGAAAGAATAACCCGCCCCACAAAGTTGAACCACCAAGTAGAAATGGGAGCCAGTTTATATTCGCATTTCCACTCGTATCGCGAGAAAGGTAAAGTCAAAAGCACGCGCCCATAGAATTTCGCATTTCCCCATAAAAGACTTCTGACGGTAATCTCGGCCGTGAGTAAAACAACTTCAAATCGAAGAAGAGAAGAAAGAGCCTCCAAAAACTCCATACATCCAAGCAGATAGAAAAAGAAATCGGGAGAAATGGGCGGTGGAAAACCGAAATGCAAGTGAACAAGGGAAAGTGTGGTAATACATTGCGCGTGGTAGGTTAGAAAAAAAGATTGGCCCAAATGCCATGTAGAAATCCCGAAAAACACACGCACTGGAAAAACATTGCATGAAAAAAGAGCAACGCTAGAATAAAGAACATGAAAAAAAGAAGCCTCCCCGGAAATAAAAACTTTCAAAAATCATACACCTACAATAGGTGCATCAAGTGTTCCACCCATGCTATCCATAGTCTTCTCGAGCATGTCGAGATCCATCATCGTTCCGTTTCCATAGTCGGGAAATAACATCATATCCTCACTGTCCATGGGAGGAAGCATAACTCCAAGGTTTTGCAAGTCTTCCGATAGTTGCAGGTCCACCGGAAGTGCGTCGCCGTACATGCCGACCGCCCAGGCATCAGGCATGTCCGCATCCTTAAGATCAATGCTAATGACAAGGTTGTCATTCTCCGAAATATCCGACTGCCTCGTAGACGGCGTATCCTTGGAAGACGACTCGGGCGTAGTCGACGGTGAGGCGGGCCGAGACCGAAGTGCCCAAGCATTGTCCTCGTCTTTGAGGTCAAGCACGGTAAACGGTCCGTTTGCATCCAGAGCTGCAAAGGTGTCATCGTACGAGTAGTCGAGCAGCGACATGGGCAGCATTGGCTGTTGCTGTTGCTCATCTTCCTTTGCTGCTGATTCCGACGCTGCCACTTGCTGCTCCTTTGGTACCGACTTGGGAATGCTGGCTGGCGTGGCCTTGCCTCGCGCACCTGAGCCAGGAGTAGTCACCTTGGTCATGGTTTGCGGCGTCTTCAGCAGATTAGACGATGGCGAGTCCTTGACCCCAGTCTGTGTCGGCACGCGCGCCATGGCCGAGGCTGTTGCTGTTTGTCCGACAGGTGTAGCAGCATTCTGTAAAGCACCAGGAGTTTGCTCAGTCTTGGTGTTCTGCGGCGGTGCTCGCAGGGTAGCTGGCGCTGCCTTTGGCGTTGACTTGGAGGCATTAGGGTCTGTCTTCGCTTCGCCAGTCTTTTGGTCAATATCGAGGTATTCAGCCATGGAGTCGAGAGCAAACTGCATCGGGTTTTCGACCTTTGCGTGTATTTGGCTGTGCAAGTCGAGTTCGGCCTGGGTATCAAAGCCTCGTACAGAGTATTCACACGTCGTATCGTTGCATCGGAATGTCGGTCTTTGTGGCACTTGCTTGTCGGGCGCTGGCTGCCTCCTGAGTTCAGGCGAGTTACCTGAGCCAATATGAGGAGAGGCTCTGGCAGCAGGAGTCGACGATTGGCTGCCTGCTTCGAGCTTCGCGCGCTTCTTTTCAGGCAACACGAGGTTCGTGACGGGCCTTGCTCCCTCAAAGTAATGCGCGGCTCCATGGCCGGGGTCAGCGCCAATGGCAAACGGTGGTCGGTCGGTCGTAGGGGCGGACGGGGCCTTTTGGTTGCGGTTTTGTTGTTCTACGATCTTCAGATTTGCAGCATTAAGTTGGGCAGGCGAGGCATTCGAACCCTGAGGCTGGGATTGCTGGGCAGCTGGGCCCTGACCCTGTGTTTGTTGCTTGACCTTCTCCTGAATCTTGATGACAAACTTGAATATCGTGCTCAAATGATTCTTAAACTCCTCAATTGTCAGTGTTACCTGAGGATGCAGAGTGCCATCGGCCTCATTGATTTGCTTAAACAAGAGCGCGCGCGATCGCATGATTTGGCGGATAACTGGTTCGGGCTCGTTGGTATCGTACGAGGCATGGAAGATGCGAAGCGCCTGGTCGGACTGCTTTAGGCGTTGGAACTGTTCCTTTAGCGATTTCTGTAGAGCGGCACGTGCTGCTGGTGGCAGTGCGATTGGCGGCTTCACGGGTATGCTCTTCTCCACCTCCTCCATCATTTGCTTAAACTGCCGGATGCGTGCAGGGTCGCTCATTCTCTGCCGAAGCTCTTCAGAATTGAGCATGCCGCCACGCTGTTGTTGCATCTTGTTGTTGGATGCATCCTGGGCTTTCAGCAACTGCGCTCTGTACTGCGCATGCTGTGCGGGGGTAAGCTTAGACATTTGCTCTTGCGTAAGGTTAAGACCAGGCTGAGATTTTGAAGAAGCCATAGGGGGGGCTTGTGGAGTGGTCTCATTGCCAGACTCCATGGTATCCTCATGTGACCTCTTCGTACCCTTGTTCACAGTATTATTGTTATTAGCATTGTTGTTGGGAAGCGGCTGTGTGGGCTGTGCTTGCTGTGGCTTCATCGCTGGTTTAGGCTGGGGTGTCGCTTGTGTTTGCGGTTGCGCCGCAGGTGGTCGGTTGGGCTGATGCTGTGGTTGTTGTTGTACAGCCATGGGGACGGTAGGTTGAGCTTGGTTACGTTGAGCTTGTTGGCTGAGCATCGCGGATTGCTGTTGCTGCTGCTGTCTCTGCTGTTGAAGGTTCTTCATCCGTATGGAGATCATAAGGCCGCGCAGTTGGTCGTCTGGCAGGTTGGCTTGTGGCTGACCAACCATTCTTGCGCGGAACTGCTGCAACTCTTGAGGAGTGACCTGAAGTGCCGCCATGTTCTGCATATTTGGTTGCTGCTGAGGTGTCCTCACAGGGCCTTGATTTGGGTTGATCTGACCCGGTGGGACGAGTCCCTGGCCAGGCTGTGGTGTCGGATGGACGCCAGCGACGCCATTCGACTGCCTGACCATGTCCTGGAAGTGTAGGACTTGCAACATGAGTAACTTTTGACCGTCAACGCCAGGCACTAGAGCAGGGTTCTGACTAGCCCAGGCTTTGAGCTGTTGCCAAGTTCTGACGTCTGGTGGAAGACTCTGTCGAATTTGCGCGTTTAGCACGTTGGGAGGGAATGGCTTAGGATCCGTGGTATGTATGATTCCGGGATTCGCACGGAGCAGGTTGGATGCAGCAGCAACACGTTGTTGCTGGTTCGGCATGGGACCACGCTGGGCACCCATGGGATTTTGAGGACCAGTACCAGGTGGTGGCTGTGCGAGATTCATACCAGGTCGGACCATATTCTGCATATTAGGACCGCCAAGCATTTGACCAGCAACGCCAGGCTGCAGTTGTTGCTGCTGTTGCTGTTGCTGCTGTTGTTGCTGGTTGAAGGCCATGTTTGGCTGGCCTCCATTCGGCTGTCCAGTTGGGAATGCTCCGTTGGGCATACCGCCGTTATTCCTACGCAGATTCATCATGTAGCTCTGGAGGATGACGCGGAACTGGTGCTCTGGCACCTTGAGTAGCTGTTGCTTTACAGAAGCATCCAGGTCAGGGGGCATCATGTTCATGCGGACTTGATCGGTCAGCGGTTGCTGGTTGGCCTGCTGGACAGCAGCAGCTCTTTGCTGCGCTTGTCGCATGAGCTCAGTCAAGTTTGGATCAGTCTGCCCGGGCTGTGGTGTCATGATGGGGACATGAGCCTGGGGTGGACGTTGCTGCGGCGTTCCTGGAGGGCCTGGTTGACCCGGTGGAGGCATTGGCCGGTTCAGCATAGGCATGGCAGGACTGGGCTGCTGGGTGCCCTGCGGGAGGTTCAAGCCGCCAATCTGGCCTTGCAGCAACTGATTCTGCTGGTTGCGCGCTGCTTGAGCCACTTGCTGTTGGCGTTGTTGTTCTAATCGCGCCTGCACCTGAGCTTGAGCATGTGCTTGTTGTGCCTGCTGCGCTTGTGCCTGGCGGTGAAATGCTTCTGCCTGGCGCTGTGCCATTGCATTTGGAGCTTGGCCAGGCTGTGGATTCTGACCTTGGAATCCACCCATTTGGCCGCCATTGTTTGGGTTGTTGCTCGCAGGCACTACGGTTGTACCTTGGTCCTGGCTTCGCATAGCCTCCATTTGCCGATTGGCAATTTCAGTAAAATCAAAATCCTGATTGGCTTGGCGCTGATTCATATTCATCTGCTGTCCCTGCATGCGGTTCTGCTGAGGTGTTCCCTGCATGGCGACATTATTCTGGCCAGCTGCGGGCTGATTCAGCGCGCCTCTTCGGTAGAGCATCTCAGCATGCTGACGAAAGCGGAGGAAGAGGGGGTTGATTCCTTGGTTGAGCAACTGCTGCTTCTTGTCTTCAGGCCAGGCGCGGACATCATTCTCAAACTTGACGCGAACCTCCTCTTTGCAAGTATCCATCAACTTCTTCGCAAACTGGTTGATGATCAACTGCTCCTGTCGTGTTTGCTGCTGATTGGGCTGCATGTTTGGTTGCTGGGCGTTTTGATTTTGAGCCATGTTGACGGGGTTGGCTCCGTTGACGCCCATGGAAGACTGGCCTTGTGCCATGGGGACAGGCGAGACTTGCATGGGGCGCTGAAGCTGAGCGTTTGGAAATGCTGGGTTGAACTGTTGTGGCTGGGGCTGGCGCGCGCCTTGCTGGCCCATCTGGTTCATCATGTTCATCTGGGCTGGCGTCATGCCGTTCATGGTGTTGTTCATGTTGTTGGGCATGCCGCCCTGGAGGCGCTGCAGCTGCTGTTGGCGTGCGGTCGTCATGACGATGAGTTTCTGCTTGATTTGCGAATGGTACTGTTCCTTGGAAGGGGCCGACATGAAGTTTTGCGTCTCAAACTGGAGGGCGGCTCGCATCGACTCGACCTCTGGGATATCGGGCTTGAGCAGGCGGTACTGGGTGAAGAACTGCAGAGCGAGCTGGCCGCGCTCATCGGGCGACGTCGTCTGCTGCCATCCTGTGGGGATCTTGCCCTGCTGCTGCTGGACGCGATAGTGCTGGACAAAGTGGTGAATGCCGGCGGTGGCGCGACCTTGCTGCATGCCGTTCTGTTGCATGTTTGGGTTGTTCATGGCGACGCGCAAAGGGTTAGGGACGCGCTAGCTGGCAGGCAGACTGGCGGTGCGGTGGGCTCTAGACACGGCGGTGCGGTGCCGCAGAGGTGTAGAGAAGAGCAACACTCATGCAGGACGCGGACTGGAGTGATGCGGCAGACGGCAGGCGGCGGGACGGGCACGGGCGTCGAGTAGGCGAGTGAGAGGCACCACGGGCGGGCGGTGAAGATGACGGGCCTGAGGGAGGAGGAGGAGGAGGAGGAGGAGGAGAGAGTAGTCGATGTGGGTTAGGTCGACAGAGGGAGTGTGTGTGTGTGTGCGTGGACGAGAGCAGACAGGCAGGCTGTGGGGGCAGAGGAGGATGGGTGAGGGCAGGGCCAGCATGCAGCCAACACGGCGAGTGAGGCTTGGGTGAAGGGTGAAGGGCAAAGGCAAGGGCACAGCAGCGGCAGCAGCAGCAGTAAGTCGACAGCTCGCCAGCTGCGGCTCGTTGGTGTGTGATCGACGGCGGCGTTAGCGCAGCAGCAGTCGCAGCAGTCGCAGCATCCAAGCCTAAGGCGCCTAGATTGTGTGCGGTGGCAGAGGCCGGGGGGTGCGCGTCGATGCAGATGAAAGAGGGCAGTGATGCGGCGGGGGAAGGGAGGGAGGGAGGGAAAGTAGTGGTAGTGTGGGAGCAAGTAGCAGGTAGAGAGGAGAGGGTCAGAGTAGGTAGGGGACGAGGACGAGGACGAGGACGCGTCGCAGGCAGGCAGGCAGGCAGCGGCGGTTCTCCGAGTTTCGTCACGGTGCTGTGTGGTTGGCGACGAAGTGGCAGCAGCACAGCAGCGACAGCAGCAGCAGTAGCAGTACCAGCACCAGCAGCGACAACAGTACCAGCACCAGCACCAGCACCCGCAATGGCAACAGCAGCAGCAGTCGGGCGTGCTGGCTGAGCAGGCAGGTGCAGGGCATGCACAGAGCAAGTGCGCCCGGCGCCGTCGCACCTGCCTGCAGGGATCGCTATGCGTGCTAGCCAGTCCCCCCCGTCTTCTAACGCTCAGCAAGGCCTGCGCTGTCCCCGAAGCGGCCTAGCGCCTCGTCTCGCCGCGGCAGCAGAGGGACGGCCATGACTGCAGCGCCAGTGCAAAGTATGGCTGTATATGTGTGTGTAGTCGACGTACATATGTACGTGTACGGCGGCACATGTGCACATTGTATATACCGTGTATACAAAGCACCCGCCTGCTCACAGAGCTGCTCGTCACCCACAGTGGGGAGCAGTGCAGCGCCAGCCCAACGGCCGTCCGCCCGTCTGTTCACGACGCACCCACCCCAACGCACCGAGTCACCAGCGTGACCCTGGTCGCCATCTGTGTCTGCACACCTGACGGAGTGACTGACTGACAGCCAGCCAGCCAGCAGCAGCAAGCCATCTGGGCCTCTGGGCAGCCTCCGGGCACGCCTCCCAGCGGAAAGGCGACAGGCGTGGGCCCTGGACAGGCCGTCTAGTAGCGCCTCGCAGTCCCCACCAAATCTTCCGCAGCCACCAAACTGCCCTCGTGCTGCTCACGCGCTTGCACCCGCGCCCATTCCACTAGGTTTGCCTCTTGTTTTACAACTGCTGCAACTCAGAGCTGCCTGTGCTGCCCTTGTGTCGACGCCCGTCCATGTGCGTTTCACCCTCTGCTGTGATCAAAACCCCGGTGCCCATGGCCCGCCCGCGCGCCATGGCGTCGACGATGCGCAAAAGCCCACACACGCCCCGCTCCTCGCTCGGCCGGTGATCAGGGCAAAAGTCCAATCTGCTTACCTCGCACCGCTGAAATGACCTGGACCCCAGCCAAGTCGCTCGACTAATCTCCCAAGTCAACACCCAAGCAACCTCCCAAGTCAAGTCACGTCCATTCCCCTCCCCTCCCTCACCACCACCACCACCGCCTTCCCTTCACCCTCCTCACAAATCACCGCCGCTGCTTCCGCCACCCGCCGCTCCCTCTGCCTCCCCCCTTCCCCCCTTCCCTCCTTCCCTTGCTGCCCTTCTCCCCCTCTCCACCACGTGGCCTCCATGCCCGCCCGTACAGCGCCTCCGTTTCGCCCAACACAAAACCATTTATTTTGCCATGCCCCCTGCCCTCCCTGCTCAAACACAGAAACGTCGCATCTCGCCTCTTCTTCACGCCCACCCTCAATCTGCCTCTTAGATCGACTACCCGTTGCCCTAGCGCATGGTGAAGGACTAGCATCTGACGCTAGGACGCCGCACGCCAGGAATCCACCCCCCGTTCCGAGCCAGCAAGGCCGCTGTCAAAGCACTCGCCTCTGGTTCCCAGCTCGACGTCGATAACCACTGCTCCCCCCTGATGTTGCTTTTTGCCTGCCCCTTGCCACTTTCTCTGCTCACTGTCAGCACGCCTGTCCTTCCATCGTCAGCTTCGTTCGATCCACGTGTGCACATGGCTGCTGAATCCTGCCTGGCCTGCCCACGCTTTGGGTTCACGTCGATCCTTGGCGGCCAGTGCCTTCGCTCCCCTGCAGCCACCACCATGGGTTGGTCGTGATCGCCAGGGAACGAACCAAGCCAGCCATGCAGCCAATCGCACGCCTTGCCCGACACGTTTCCTGCTCGGCCACCGCTGCTTCACACCCCCACGGTCATCAGACGCCCTCGCCATCTCTGCCCCCAGTGCGAATCGCCCTCCAACCAAGTACCCTCACACATGTACCTGTTTCCATGCTTGCATATCGCGTCATGCCTCCTTGCCCACTGCCCACGTCACGCCCCCTTCAACGTAGAGACTACCATAAACCATCCACCACCCTCACTGCACTGCTTCCCGGCCCGTCGCGGAGGCCGCTATCATTTGCACCAACTTATTCTTGCTTTGCACGCTGCTTCAGTACAAGTCTCCTCGTACTCCTCGTATCACTGTTCATCACGCAACCACTCCCTGGCCCTCTTGGATGCACCGCCGTCGGATGTTGCCGAAGGCTCCACTGCACAACCTGATGTTCGCACTCGTCATGTGACCCTTCTCAGTCAGCAACAACAGATCCAGTAGCAATCTAACACCCTTGGTGCCTGCCCACCTGCTCGTGACTGCCCCCTTGACATGCCGATCCAGTCTCTTTTCTCATTTGGCCATCCACCCATACCATACAGCCCCGCATCCTTATCACGCCTGCCGACATCATTAGCTTGAACACAAATATGTCATGTCAGGCCGACCTGTCAAGATAGCAGTGAGCATATAGATTTCACTCCAAGCGTTGCAAGTTGCAATTTCATCCAAAAAAAAACACAAGTCGTAATATGAAGATATGATTGCACGCAAACAACACACGTGTAGGGCTGTTTGACCGTGTTTGATTTGGCTTGCTCTATGACTCCACTCTACTTGGGATACACCCAATCCACAGCCATCATCCTTTCCATCATCCGATGATTAATTGACAAAGACATCATGCCGACGCTCGCATGCTAGTCGTCTATTTCTGGCCCAGAGCTGATGCGCGCTCGTCCTCGAGCTTCTGGTAGAAAGCGTCACGGTGACGAACGGCGGGGACGTGGTAGCCTTAGAACGTAAGTATCCAGTCGTAAATTTCGTTGCTGCAGCAGTCTTCGCGGTTGCAAGTCCAGGATGATATCACGTACCGTACCACCAGCCGTAGCCGGCAACGACGCCAATACCTGCCCTCACTGTTAGCCAAGCTTCCCAAACCCGCGCGCAACCCCATATGCCTTTTTTGAGGCCCAGAAATCGTCGCGCATGCACTGTAAGAGCTCTACGCACCCATGGCAACAGAGAGATCGAGCACGATCTGTCGCTTGAGCATCTGCAATCCAGTCATTAGCCTCATGCCCGCTGCTACCCAAGACGCTCAATGGCACCACATACGCCGGTAATCGGTTTGATGGCCATTTTGAATTCGGTTTCGAGGGAGTGGAGAGTTTCGGGACGCGGGTGCGGGTTGCGGGAGCTGGTAAAGGTCGTCTGCGGGTATGCTGAAGTTGTGGTGGTTCGACGGAGAACTACTGCTGCTGCTGACGTAAGGCAAAGTGGCCTAGCGCCCTGCGCTCTCAGAGCTTCCGACTCAATCACGACGCCAGCAAACAAGTGAAGGGGACAATAACATCGATCGATCGCCGAATCTCTCGCACGTTCACGTCCGTTTTAATCGCAGGTGCATGCATTTGCAGCCCATGCCATCTCTCACGCTTGACTGCGCGCCCATCGACCGATAACTTTACCAACCTCGCGTACACGCATCCGGCCTGCGACATCACCAACCCCCTCCCCAAAACACCAAACCCGGGATCACCAGCAGCATATGCCAGGAATCATACTCTCTCCCAGCGCCAGCAGCGAGGGCGCAACCGCAGGCATGAAGCGAGCGCATGTGGCGGACAACGCGCCAACACATGGGGAGCCGCAGCAGAAGAAGCGGCGAGTCGTGCATGCACTGCACCACACGCAGCCAGTCCAGCATATCGTCGACCCTGTCAGCGCCGAGTTTGATAGCTTCGGTGAAAGCAAGGACTTTTTCGATCAGCAATTGCGGCGCGCAATAGCGATACAATGCAAGAGCATGGGATTCGAGGGTGCGCGCCCGGACGCGCTGGAGCAGTTCCGGGCGCTGGTTGATTCCTGTATGGCTTCACTTTGCGACGCCAGCTGGCTGCACAGCCCATTAGAGTTTCTTAGACTAACCTGACCCAGACATGAGCCACTTTCTAGCCCAAGTGCGCAAGTCCATGATCAGTTCGCGCCGCACCGAAACAGTGGCACACGACTGGATATACGCGCTGGCATCTTCGGGTCTTCGCGGATCTGCGCCCCTCGACCAACATTTCGACACTGGCGAAGTTCCTCCATCGCTACTACAGCCCTACTTTGCACCTCCCGTACCCCCAGAAGCCCCGCCCCCAGATACCGAGTCCTTGTTAGGCCCCGAGTTGTCGGGCAAGGCAGACAAGGAGACGCGCCCTTATATCCCAAAACACTTTCCTGGCTTCCCTTCCAAGCACACGTATTCTGCGACACCAGTCTTCACCAACCGCGAACATGACCCGCGAAAGATTCGGGAAAAGGCGACCGAGGAGGGCATCTTGGCCGAACAGAGTCTTAGAAAGCTCATGGCAGCACAAAAGGCGGGCGTCCAGAAGCAGAATGTGGGCAAGCGGAAACGAAGCAAGCGTATGAAGGAGAGCGACAAGTTGTGGCAAGCAGCCATGACAGATTTGCTGAACGAGGAGCACCAACGCGAGAAGGAAGAGGAGCGACGACAGGCACAGATGGACTTGGATGAAGATGACGGTTGGAATACATCACATGATGTTCCAACACGGCAGCCTACAACCGACCGTAGCGTCAATCTGGAAGAAGGCGTACATGTCAACTACGAGCGCAAATACTGGAGAAAGTCCGGGAGCGGCGTCTAATACCTGTCATCACGCCAGCTCTTGGCTGCAGTACATTGTGTAAAGGAAAGAAAGAAAAAGCATCTTGAAAGCATTTTTGGTAGCGAGGCGTTTGGGTATTCGGGCATTCCCGCCTTGGAGATATGAAGGCACGTTTAGGGCATTTGACCGGCGTTGATCACGTTTTTGTTCACTTTCTTGGAGGAAGTTGGTTGTACTATAGCTGCTTGTCCCATAGGAGCGGCATTGATGCGTCGTCTTATCATTCATCAATTGATTACATATTCATTGTTTCGTGTTATTTACCGTGAGTGCAGTGATTAATCGATGTCATATGATTTTTTTTTAATCAGATGTATCTGTGTCCGGTGTTACTGAAAAGCTCTATGCATGATGGTGTGGCAACTTGCTCGTGTCTAGCTGGTCGCGCCTTCCTGCTTTGCTTTCCACCCTTCCCAAGCAGTCGTCTCGACACTTAATCCTCCTTGACATCTGAGAGCCTATTAGCATTGTTTTCAGCTTCAGATGAGAAAAAAAAGTCTGTTTATTTCTTCATCTACCACCAATCAAGCTGCCAAGCTCTTTCAACAAACATCTCGCACAACCACCCACCTTCTCAGCATCCGCACAACAGGCTCACACACCACACTCGGCACGCCCCCTCGTTTCTCCGCGGGTTGTACATTGCACTTGTACTGCACCAGCTCTTTCAGCGCGCACTCGCTTAGCGCAATTGGTGGATTCCGCGCTCGACCAGACGGAAGCGTATTCAGCTGCATTTCCAGTTCCGAGACCGGAATCGCGGAAACAGGTGGTGCCATTTGTGTTCGACTGAAAGAGATGATGTGAAGAGGAAAGATAAAGTGTTAAAAGATAAGGCCCAGAAAAAAAAAGGTGTGTCGTAGGAAGAAAAGAAGATGATGAACGGGGACGAGGCGAGGAGATTCGGTGAGAAGTCGCTGGCAAATGTTCAAGTTACGGATTTGAACTCGGTACGTAGATATCATCCCGACAACAACAACAAAAAAAAACATACACAACATGATTTAATATTTCTAACACGAGAAAAAAATAGGTACTCAAATCTCTTCGTCTAATCCATCCAACCAACAACCAAAGGTTCGTTTCCTTTCTCCCCTTCATCGTCAAGACCTCAAACTAACATTCCCAGCACCTACTTCAACATTCCCGCCCTCGACTCTCTCCTCCCCCCTTCCTCCACCCACCCCCCAATCCTCACCCTCGTCTCCCCACCCTCCCACCACCAACCCTCCGGCTCCGGAAAAACCTCCTTGGTAATCCTCATCATCGCAACTGCCCTATCCTCCCCCTCAAACGCCATAATCCTCATCGACCCCCTCCATCACTTCAACATCCCCCTCCTCTGCTCCACCCTCCTCCTTATCTTCTCTTCCACCATCCACCCCCGCCCCTCACCCTCTACTCTAAAAGAAATGGTGAAAAATGCATTATCCCACCTCCACATCTTCCACCCCCCAACCTACCCCTCCCTCCTCTCCACCCTCCGCTCTTTACCTACCTACCTCTCCAACCCCTCCTCACACACCAGCACCCACCGCAAAATCCACACCCTCATCCTCGAAGACACACACGCCTTCCTCCCCTCCTTACCCCTTACATCCACACCTGCAGCCGCATCAGCAACACTATGCTTCCACCTCGCGAACCTCGCGAGACTACTGTCCTGCGCGCTGGTAACGACGAGTTGTTCGACGAGTGCGCGGTACTACAGACCGGCGATGGTGGGGTGGGGGAGGGAAGCGGGTGAAGTGCGGATTGCGGTTAGGAGGGTTGAAGGGAGGAAAGTTGGGGTTGGGGTGGGTGTTGAGGAGGTTGAAAGGGAGAAGGTGGTTAAGAGGGGGACATGGTGTGAAGGGTGGAGGGTTGGGAGTGGAAATCAAGACGGGGAAACAGGGTTCTTGATCAAGCTTGACACCGGGGTTGAGATACAGGAGAAGAAGTAAAGAGAACGCTTCGATTTCACGTTGTTATAATAGTCGTATGAACTTTCCTCTATAGGTCAAATCGACCTCATAATATCCTTCATCTCCGTCTCCATCATACAAAACCCCCCTTCTCCCCCCCCTACTCATCCCTCCCCCACCCCTCCCTCCTCCTCCCCCTGTCCTCCCTCGCCTCGCGCCTCCTAACCCCCCACTTCGCCCTCATGCCCTCATGCTCCAGCCTCACCCTCTCCGCCTTGGCCGCATTCTTCGCCACCAACCCCACGAAAAACTGACTGCACCCAAACTTCTCCGCCAGCTTAACCCGCGTCCACGTATCCGGGTCCCGAGCGCGCAATTGCCTGATTTCCGCTACTTGCTGCTCGGTGAGGTGGTATTGTTTGGTGTATGGGTTCCGGACGGGAGGCGGGAGTGAAGAGGAGGGTTTAGGGGGTAGGTGGGAGGATGTTTGGAGCGGGGTCCCGGGGGAGGCGATGGGAGAGGTGCGGGAGGTTAGGGCTGTGCGGGTGAGTTGGTGGTGGGTGTTGGCGTAGAGGGCGCGGCGCTTGTCGGATTGAGGGAGGAATTTTAGCGGCGTGTGGTGCACGCTGGGTGCGGAGGATGGTGGGTTGAATATCAGGGTTGGCGACGAGGTGGATGGTGTGTAGGATGGTGCCGCGGGGAGCGCGAGTAGTTTTCTGTGTCGCCGGGTTGTGGATTCGAAGCGTTGTTGGGTCCGTGGCAGGAGGGATGCGGGTTGCAGGGTCGATGGGCAGACCCGAAGGAGCGGTTTACATGTTGCCATTGTGTTGGTTGTGCAATTGGGCCTTGGGGTGTGGTGTGGCCCGCCGGTGCACAAGATGGGGTTGATGGGGATGTTGGATGTTGTGAGGCTCAAGGCCGAACTTTTTTCGTTGTTCCGCCCCGATGTGGTTGGTCAAAGCTGCACCGCACTTGTGCAATGCAGTAGTGCGCTTGTCAACCAAGCGTTAACGGAGTAACTTGTATGAAAAGGGTATATTTTTTTTTATTTATTCATGTTCTATCTACAACTGAATATGTCTCACCCAGAAAATCCTACAATGAGTTGTGACTGCCATCCATCTAATCACGCTTCATCTCGCTTGCAACGTAATGCAGGTAGGCACCCAGCAACTTAGTACCCTCAATGTAGTTCCTCTTGTCGAGCTTCTCATTGATCGAGTGGGCTGCGTCAGTCGAGCTACCCATTGGCAGCAACAAAACATTCTTGCCAAGTTCCTCTTGGAAGGTCAATGTGACGGGGATACTTCCACCTTCCCTCGTCATGTCAGGCTTGACGCCAAACACACGCTCAACAGCCTTTGCGGCAGCAGTGTAGTTGGGGTGGTTGGGGTCCTCTACCCACCACTTTCCGCAGTGTACGACGCTAAACTTCATCGTGTTCTTCGACTTCAGCTTGGCAAACTCGTCGTTGATGTGCTTCTCAACCAGCTTCGTCACTGGGTCAATCTCCATGTTTGGTACTGTTCGGATGGAGAACTTTCCAATAACCTTGGCTGGAATGACCGTCTTGGCTCCCTCAGAGTAAAAGGCACCCTCGATTCCGTGAAGGGATAATGAGGGGTATCGCATCTTGGACATGAGTGCATCCTCCTTCTTGTCGTGAATCGTGACGGCACCGCCTAGTGACTCCTTCAAGCCGTCCATGGTAAAGGCAATTGGTGGGTAAAGCGCGGCCTCCTCGTCGGTAAGTGGGGCAACCAGCTCATCGATGCCCTTGATGAGAATCTTGCCATCTGGCTCGACAAGCGAGTTCATGATGCGCACCAAGTCAGTCATGGGCTCGTGAGTCATGCCGCCGTAGACACCAGAGTGGAGATCCTGGCCAGGACCAGAGATCTCAATCTGGTAGTAGTTGCAGCCACGGACACCGTAGGTCAAGCAAGGCTTCTCAGTACCGAGCCAGTAGTTGTCCGAAATGCAAACAACATCAACATCCTTGAAAAACTTCTTGGCCTCTGCGCGGATGGTGTCGTCAAGTCCCTCAGATCCATTCTCCTCCATACCCTCGAAGCACATGACCAGGTTGACAGGCAGCTCTACGCCAGCCTTCTGGTGGGCCTCGATTGCGTTGAGCCATCCAAGCACTGGACCCTTGTCATCGGTACTGCCACGTCCAAACATGCGACCCTTGTCGTCGATGCTGAGTGTGAAGGGATCCGTCGCCCAGCCGTCCGACTTGTTTGCGGGCTGTACATCGTAGTGACCATAGACGAGGACGTTGAGCTTCTTGGGGTCGTTTCCGTAGCGACCCAATAGGCAGGGCGGGAGGTCGAGGTGCTCACGACCAGGCTGCTTTCCTAGCTCACGGAGCTCGACAGTACCACCAAGAGCCTTGATCTGCTCCGCGAGCCAGTGTCCCATCTAGACCACGGTCAGACGCAGTGTTCAGAAGGCTCGCACGTGCTATGGCAGCCTTGTCAACAGCTGGCATACATACCTTGACGACATCAGGCCTCCTCTGGTCCTCGGAACTGATACTGGGGATGGCCACCGCCTCCCTCAGCCTCTCGATGAAGGTGTTTTGCAAATCATCGACTTGCTTGAAGTAAGGGTCTAGGTGCGCCATCTTGTCGAATCCGTGGTACAGATAGGGCCAGTCGGCGTTGGGTATGCGTTTGGGGATGGAGTGGGCAACGCGTCTAGGTGTTGCAATAAAGCCAGGCGACGATGAGGAACAAAAAGGCTGCGAGGGACAGAAGAACGGCTTGCGAGTTAGATTGCCGCTTATTCGCGGTCTACGGATTGGCTGGAGTTTTATTTGGGCAGGTGGTTGTGTGAGGGCAGCAAACCGAGGCGCGAGCAGAGGGAGGGGCAAGCGGGGCATTTTGGATGACCTAGCTGGGCCATGGGACCAAGGGAGAGGACACACCAAACGGCACAGACGCCAGCTAAAGTCAAGCTCTTTAGTGCGGACCCACCGTCGGGGCGTGCATGCATATGCCATGCATGTGCCGCAAACCCTGCATCCGAGCGTACCATACATGCATACTTACGTGGTACTCTGTATAGACGGCGTTACCAGCGGCTATCTCTCCACATCAACTCTACATCCTTGGAAAGAGAACACCAATTTTTCCCTGAACAAGCGGGGTCGCATATGACAAAAAAGGCGATGCTCATGCTGATGCTGTTTGATATGACGACGAGTAAAGCAAGCTAATCGCTAGTCAATGCAGATGCAAATGCTCATGTGAGCTCGCCAATGAAAGACAGAAGAGAACAGCAACGCCAGCAAGGCTAAGTGTAGAATCGTGATAAAATCCATGACAGCGAACAACAACATAAGGTATATGACTTCATCGCATCGTCTGGTAAATGAAAGTGACGAAACCCTCCAATCCTCTCATCATACTCGTCCTGAACCCTGACATTTTTACTCTGTAATTTTGCTTGGGCGGACAACATACCCCTTAGCCTTGAATGAGGGGTCGTCATCGCCAAAGATAGGTGGGGTGACCATTGTTCCTCAGACCTTGACCTGCTCGCCTACCGGGACATCACCGCCGTCAGGTCCCTTTGCAGCATCCCCGATAGAATGCTCTGGCAGTTCGCGCAGTGGCGGGTCAGGGTGTTCATCCTTCTTGAGGTGCTCAAATTCAATGAGGGATGAGCGACGTAACTGGTCAAGCTTCTCTTCGGGATTCTTTGCATGTCAAAGTTAGTTCTTGTCATACCGTGTTGTCGTTGAAGCAGTTCAGAGAGTGAACAGGAAGAAGATATCATTGTTGACTCACCCATTCGGTCTGGTCAGGCACACCTGTCGCAGAAGGTAGTTCACCCGTCTTGTTCTTCTCATCACCCCAGAACATGGGGCGGCGGACAGGGGCTGGTGTCACAGGAAGACTCGGTCGCTCGACAGCAGTAGGGAAGTCGGTTATGATGAGACTCTCGCGACGACCTCGCTCAATTGTGGGCGAGGCGATATCGTCTGTACCTGTCGTCTTTTGGAGAGCCGCATTCTTACCACGCTGCCCATTGAGGTCGGATACGGCGCGTACATAGTTGTCGATACCTGGAACGTTATCCCACGCATTACCAGTGGCGGATTGCCATTGCTGGCCCGAGGGCCTTTCAGGTGAAGGCTCCTTCTTGGCAGCCTCAGCTGCCATCTTGTCATCGCCTTCAAAGTGGGTAGTCGAAAAGGGATGCGTTGGTAACTCGACAGCAGGAGTGGGTTCTGGCGATCGGTCTTCGGCAAAGACACGCGTCGGCTGGGGTCTGTCGGCAGCCTGCTCCCATGGAAAGATGGGGGGAGGCAGGTTAGCAGGCTCTGGCTTGTTCTCTGGTACCTGGTACCACATGTCCTTGGGAGCATCTGGATAGGCACTTGGGGCTCTGAAGAGGGAAGGGTCGTCGCTGAAACCGTAAGTCTGGGTCGGGAAGTTGGCGGCTTCGGGCTTCGATTGGGATGGGGGGCCGGACCTATGAATGTTAGCATGAGGGGTATGGATTCAAGGTGCAGGTACGTACTTGGTTGGGTCCCAGGGGTTCGAGAGAGTTCCTACATCATCTTGGTTAACATTTTGCACTTCAACTTCAGTTTCAACAATGGGTGGCTCGGTGGGGACAGAAGAAGCTTCTGCAGGGGGAGGGACAAAAGAGGAAGAGTTAATGGCTTCACTTTGCGTGCCATGTGTCTCACCAGCTCTCTGTCCATCTCCAAAATGCTTCTGGTGTACTGCCCACCATCGTGCCACCAGCTCTCCGTACACACCACTGCCACCAGGATGGTTGCCCGACCAAGGCTTGTTCTTGCCGATGAAGTGAACGGCGGCAATTTGGTGCTTGTAGTGTTGGTATGCGGGCTCCCACTGGTACTCGGCATTCGGGGTACAGTTGTAGGTGAACTTGAGGCGTTGCCAGGGACGGTGCTCGAAGTACTGGTTGAGTAAGCCTTGGTCTGCGCCGTCGAAGCTCTCGCCAGCGGCTGCCATGGCCTGCAGAGCCTCGTATACACTCAGGTCTGGCTTGATGACCATGACACCGCTGTTGAAGGCATCGGGCCAGCCAATGTCTGGGGCTGCAGCAAACGGAGCGTCAATGTCGAACAGCTCGTCCAGAGCACGCAGGGCAACAACATCGGCGTCGAGATATACTAGCTTGCGGAATTGAGTCTGTTTCCATAGTGCAATCTTGGTGAAAGTGTATGCTAGGTCAGGACGCCCCATCAAGTAAAGATTGGCGGTATTGGCAGTGCGGATACGCTCCACCGGAATCACATAGTCGTACAGCACCTTGAGTTCTTCAACAGTCTGCTCAGAGAGCGTCTCGGGGGTGATGAGCACAGCCAACTTCTTCGTGGTTCCGGCATCTCGCAGGGAATGAGCCAGGACTGCAGCACCCGGCAGGTACGAGTCGCTCATGAGGAGCTGTGGGGCGTGTTAGCCAGGGTGCAATTGCTTCAATTGAGGGCGCCAGAAGGCCTACCGTGATGTACACATCTTCCAGTGATTCAGCCATTGTTGCAAAGAGATGAAAATTGAAAATTGGAGTGAGGGAGCGTTCAGTCGAGGCGACCGAGGGGTAGTAGGTGTACAGTTGTCCGTGGTCTCCACGTCAGAGAGTCTAGCTGTAGATGGATGGCTTCGAGGCAAGGGCGTTGCTGTTTTTGTTTCCCCGCAGTAATATATCCAGACAGAAGGCGCGAGGGTGCCGCGCGACAGCAGCAGTGACACGACAGCACGAAAATTTTTATGTTGAACAGAGACGTTGCGTGCGCCCTGGATTGAAGCGTCACGGCAGGGCAAAGGCGATTATGGAGAGGGCTATATTTGTGAAGTCCAAGCGCGAGGGCTGTCTGTTGGGAGATTGCCATGTCACAACAGACGACGGCCCAAGCAAGCGGGCGTTGGGAGCTCGGGCCTCCTTCCCACCTTCCCACCCTGGCCCTCTCTCGACCACTGACGGCACTCGCGCGCCACCCACCCGTTGCTGCCATCATCGTGCGTCCGTCCCGTGACCCAGCCCTGCCTCCGTCCTCCTGTCGGCCTGTTCGTCTAGTGTACTGTGCATATGTACATGTACACAGGTACATATCACCTACCGACTAACTCCTCTGCTAATGCATCTCATCCAGACATCACCCCCCGAGTTCGCATGCTCCTGCTCCAAACTCAGCCCTGTGCCCATCGTCTCCGCAGAGCCCGCCCACGCTGGGGAACGCCCGTGCGAGCCGGCCCTTCACCGCCTCGGCCAGCCAAAGCAACCTCCGCCTGTGTTACGCCCACGCCCACACCCACGCCCTTTCTTTTTCTCGCAACCTGCCCACTGCCCACCATTCCGATGCTCCACCATGGCTCAGCGTGTTTCGTTGACGAAGAACTGAGACCCTGCTTCCCCTGAACCCCTTCCCTGAACCCTTCCCCGACCCGTCCTTGAACCCTTCCCCGCTAAGCATGCCAGCCCCGGGCGTAGGAGTACTGCTGCCGCTGTCTGCAGCACAGTCGATTCCTTCACCTTGATCATGTCTCTCCATCGTGTCCGGCACAGGGAAAAATACGGCCGATTGGTTTGTTACACCACTCAACGATTAGCGAGCGTCCTAGCTCCGATCGATGACCGCATGCATTCAGCCATGCACTCTCCCTGCCCACTAGTCGAGGGAGCATCTCTTCAAGTTTGACCTCTGTGACAATTCTCCATTCTTTTTTGCTCATTCCCCTCGTTTTCTGAGTCCCTGCAAACTCTAAGCAACATGACAAAGTCGCGGGTCATTTACTGGTTCCGGACCGACTTGCGTCTACATGATTCCCCAGCTCTGAAAGCTGCCCTGGACCTTGACCCTGAATGTCTCTATCCTGTATGGACATGGGACCCACACTATGTCTATCGTGCCCGTGTTGGTCCCAATCGCTGGCAGTACCTCATCGACTGCCAAAATGACCTGTCCAAATCCATCACCAAGTTGAACCCAAAGTCGAAGCTTTTCCTCATCCGCGAAGCACCGCAAACCTTGTTTCCCAAGCTATTCAAGGCATGGAACATCACCCATTTGGTTTTTGAAAAGGATACGGATGCTTATGCCAGGGAGCGTGATGCCAAGGTCATGGAGATTGCGAAGCAAGCGGGCGTCGACGTCATCACCAAGACTGGAAGAACACTGTATGATCCGGATGACCTGGTCAAGAATAACAATGAGAAACCGACCATGAGTATGGCTCAGGTACAGGCAGCTGCGAAGAAGATTGGACCAGTCCCTAGACCCATCCCCGCACCAAAGTCATTGCCCGACCCTGGAGAAGTGCATTTAGAGTTTGACCAGGAGAAGCCAGAAAGCCAACCAGATATCAACTCGATACAAAGAGATGGAAATGAAGCTTCGTATACTGCCCTGGCCGGACCAAATGGCGATTTTGCTGTACCTACAATGGAAGAGCTGGGCCTGAAGCCAGCAACAACACCACACCGCGGTGGAGAGACAGTGGCCCTGCAAGCGCTTGATAAAATAATCGCAGATGAAGAATACACAGCCACCTTTGAGAAACCTAATACTGCACCGACTGCATTCGAGCCACAATCCACCACCCTTCTATCTCCGCACATGCACTTTGGCTCTCTGAGCTGCCGACTCTTCTACTGGCGCGCTCAAGATGTAGCCGACAAATACAAAGGGAAAGCCTCACAGCCACCTACCAGTCTGACCGGCCAGCTCCTCTTTCGCGACATGTACTTTGGCGCACAGGCATCGCTGGGATATTCGTTTGGTCAAACCTATAACAACTCCCACTGTCGCTTTATCCCCTGGCATCTTCCTTCCAAAGTCGATACCTCGTCTGGCCTAATCACCGGCGAATACATAATCGACAATGCAGAAGCCGAGTCCCATTTCCAGCGCTGGAAACAGGGTCGCACAGGATTTCCTTGGATCGACGCACTGATGCGGCAGCTCGCACAGGAAGGCTGGATCCACCACCTCGGCCGCCACGCCGTTGCATGTTTTTTGACTAGAGGTGGCTGCTATATTGACTGGGAGCGTGGCGCTGAGGTCTTTGAAGAATGGCTCATTGACCACGAAGCTGCGTGCAATATAGGTAACTGGCAATGGCTTTCTTGCACAGCCTTTTTCGCCCAATTCTATCGCTGCTACTCGCCTGTAGCTTTCCCCCAGAAATGGGACAAGGAAGGTAACTTTATCCGCCGATACGTACCTGAACTCGCCAAATTCGACAAGAAATACATTTACGAACCGCACAAGGCGCCGATTGCTGATCAAAAGAAATGGGGTTGTTTGATCAAGGGTGATGGAACTGAAAGCGGTGCAGACGGTGCACTGAAAACATACCCCAAGCCAATGTTTGATTTCCCCACAAGAAGAGATATCTGTCTCCAGGGCATGAAGAATGCATACCACGTCAATCTCTACGGTAATTCGCCTAAGGTCCTAGACGGAAGCTGGCGGAAATTGTTTGATGACGATGCCGAGGGGCCGACTGAAGGTGCAAAGGGTCCACCCGGTGCAATGGTCGAGCATGAAAACGAAAAGGCAGATGGGCATGAGGAAAGCGGACACGAAGATGAAACGAAACATGCCAAGCGAGCGAAGCCGACGGGCATGAAGGTAGATAAGAAACCCGTGCACAAGCGAGAAGCAAGTCAAGCAACGTTGGATGGAATGGTGACTCGGAAGAAGAAGAAAGACAGCGAGACCACGTCTTGAAGAAATGCCATCTCGAGCACAATGAATAACATTCTATCCCACGCTTTCATACATTCATCATCATAAGAACAAAGGGGTATCATCATCATCCAAAACTCTGTCTTACGCATTAGCAATCCTGCCCACCCCCACCACCGTCCAAAACGCCTCCTCCCTCTTCTCCCTCTCCCCCTTACTCCCCCTCGAATCCCCAAGCCCCCTCTCTTCGGCATTAACATCCACCTCAAACTCCAAGCGCACAAAGATGGGAATCTCCAGTAAATCATCATCGGGCTCGAGCTCCTCCTCCTCGCCATTGACCTCATCCAGGAATCCCGGTATAACCTCAATCGCGACACTTGTCCAGTTTCTTCCTTTGTCCCAAATCTTGCCGGCTTCAATCTGGCCTGTTTCGGCGTTGATGGTGGAGCGGCGGGGCATGGGGGCGGGGGAGGACGAGAGGGCGTCGTCCCAGACGTCGGTGTTGGCGCCGACTTCGAATTCGGGGCAGAGGATAGTCACGCGTGAGGAGACTCTGCCGGGGGTGGTGCTGCTGGTGGCGAGGGTGACGCGGATGGGGTCGAAGAGGGGATTGCTGAGGTGAAGCAGGAAGTGTGCGGGGATGCCCGGGCGGAGGGCGTTGTAGTTGAAGGGGGGTTGGGACTGAGGTTGCGCTGATTGCGGTGCTGGTGCTGGGACGGAGCCTGGGAAGGCAGGGACGGGGACGGGTGGGTTGGAAGAGGGTGGTAAGGCGCGGACGCTGAGGCGGGGGATGTGGTTCAGAGCTAGTAATTTGATTTTGTAGCGTGTGGACGTGATTTTTGATTCGGGTTTTGCGAGTATGTGGCGGCAGGAGCGGCATCGTTTGGAGCGTTTTGTGCAAAGTAGTGTTGGGATGGGTCGGAGCTGGTCGTCGAACTGTACGTAGGGGTCGGGCTGCGCGAGCTTTTGGGTAGGAGATAATGTAGCACTCCAGCCGCCCCGCTTGATACGCTCGATTGCTGCGTTTTCAGTAGCGGGATCGTGTGTTACCAGGCCCTCCAACTCAGACGCTGCATCTCTCATGGATGTAGGCTTGCTGCGCTTTGACTTCTTTGTCGACGTCGAGTACAAGTTCATGATGCGAGAATACGCCGTTGGCGAGGAAAAGTTCATCTCCAGCGGATTTGACGGCGTCTGGGCGTCCAGTTCCGCCTTGTAGAACGCAGCGAGATTCGCAAACAGGTCGTCGCGCGAGGGCGGCTCATAACCCCCCGCATACACAATGGCCGAGCCACGAGACGAAGCCTGCGGGTTTCTTGAATCTCTACGCTGAGCCTCCAGCTCCTTGCGTCTCTCTCGCTCCTTATCTCGCTCCTTAATCGACGGTATCGGCTTCCCTCCATTCGCTATGCGTGAAATCTGCGAATACACGCCCGTATGCTTCTCGAACTCGATGCCTATCTCCACCGTGCTCCAATGGCAGTAAGGACACGCGAGGATGTGGCGGTCTGTTGTGCTGTGGTCGACATCCGGGTTCTCGAGCAGATTGACAATCATGGGGGATATGCAGACGGGGCAGTTGAAGCAGTTGCGCGTGCATCTGTTGCCGTCGCTTTTGACGACCGAGCTGGGGACTTCGAAGAGGCAGTTGGGACAGTACCAGTTCAGCGTTTCTTCGATTACGCATCGTGGGCAGCGGATTTGCAGGCAGTCTTCGCAGTAGAGGAGGTGCTCGAGCGGGTAGAGGGCGTAGTTGGAGCGTGGGTTTCGTGGGTCGAGCGTCTCTTCTTCGTCGTCGGTTGCGGCGAGGACGTGCGAGGTGAGTTTTGTGCCTGCTACGCTGTTGCTGTCGAAGCAGTCGCAGGCGTAGTATGTGTATGGGAATGCTTGTGCCATGGTGATTTGCACGTGTTGCAATGGAAGGGTCTCGGTCTGGGATTCCTTCTCCTACTCGCCGGTCTGGTTGTCGCGTGGGGGAGTGTGGAGGTCAACTTTTGGACAGCGGAGGTACAGCTCGGTGGAGCCAAACGCCGATTGGCGGACTGGTAGGTATAGCTACTAGCAGCTATGTTGACGTAGTACTTTTAACATCTTTTTCTATCCACGCCTCTTTCTCTGAGCGCGTTGCCTCTCAGCTCAGTCAATTGCACGGTTTGTTGCAAGCATGGCTGGTTTCTCTGTGCGAGCCTTGATTTCGCCATGCAGGCGACAATGTTTTTCCCGTCAATTCACACGACGCTATGCTGTTCAAGTGCCTGGAGCGCCCATGCTCGAGATATTTAGTACCCAGCAAAAATGGATGCAAAAGGAGCGGGCTGCAAAGGATGTTGAGACAAGTCGGAGTGTAGATTACCTGAGAGACGAGGTTGCTTCACGATTGTGTGAGCGAGTCCTGGTAGAGCCGCCTCTTGTCTGTAGAACGAGCAACTGCTAAGACGAATAGGACATAAACCGACATTTCCCAAAAGTCCTCGATCTCGGTGCAAATGCATGCAATCTTTCTCGAGCATTTACATTACCGTCCGAGGATGCACCAGAAAAGGGCCCGCGGTCCAAGCGCATCGGTACCATCACAGCCGCTGACTCGTCTCGATCGTTGCTCTACCGAGATGCAGACTTGCCCTTCAACAAGGAAATCGATATTGTACGAGACATCCTTCCCACATCGGAACTGCTGCCTTATGAGGCCGACACTTTCGATGCGGTCCTGAGCAATCTAAGTTTACATTGGATCAACGACTTGCCCTCAGTCCTTGCCCAGATTAACAACGTACTGAAACCCGACTGTCCTTTCATTGGTGTCATGATGGGTGGTGACAGTTTATATGAGCTCCGAACATCGCTTCAATTAGCAGAGCTTGACCGGAGAGGTGGCGTCTCAACACATACTTCGCCACTGGCAGATGTAAAAGATGTTGGCGGCCTGCTGCAAAAGGCTGGCTTTAATCTCCTTACAGTAGACGTCGATGATATCGTTGTCGACTTCCCTGATACATTTTCGTTGATGAAGGATCTGCAGGCTATGGGCGAGTCGAATGCCGTACTGGCGAGAGAAAAGGGCGCCATACATCGAGATGTGCTGCTTGCGGCCGAGGGAATATACAAGGAGCTCCATGGAAATGACGATGGAACATTACCTGCTACTTTCAGGCTCATCTACATGATTGGCTGGAAGCCTAGTCCAAACCAACAAAAGCCGCTCGAGAGGGGGACGGGCATGTTTAGTATCAAGGATTACCTTGAGAAGAATGGAGGATCTGGGGAGGGCGAAAAGTAGAAGGCTCCGGGATGCAGTCGTTGTATCATTAACATCTAATACTCTGTACACTTATACCTAGGAATTACTACCTTCATCTATTGGTCCCGGGGAACAGACGCTTCGTTGGCTCAGAAGTCAGAAGTAGCATGGAGACGACGGCGTCAGTCACAGCTGCAGAACAGTAAGCTTACTGACGTTCGATAAGGTATTGCCAACCACCAGAAGTGCAGGACAGTTAAGATAGGGTAGCTTCGTTTGCTCTTTGCTTATCGATATTGCTCCTCCACACTTATCGGGCTCCCTTTCACAATACGTGATATACACTGAGATATTAACCACGCTAGTGGATCTTCTGTTTGCTTCGCCTTGAGTATGCAGTCGCACCTGCTTATACTCAACGCCAGCATCATCACTTACTCATCTTTACCGACAGACAACCGACGCAATGCACCATTGCAGCATAGACATTACGCTTCATTCTCAATTGGATATCGAAAAACTTCCTGAGTATCAACCCGATCCCAGAGATGACCACGGGATTACAAGATTCATGCCAAAGCCTTTCGAAAGCAAGACGTCAACATGTAGTGTGTTTGTACCCGCTCTACCAGGCACTGCGTTCTGGATAAGCTATGCCGTTTCACCACCAGTTCCCGATGAACACCACTTCTTCTTCAAGCTATATATCGACGGCGCGCACGTTGTGAGTTGGTCGACTGGAAAAGCAGAGGGCTGGCGAGGGAAAACTATGTTTGGCTTATTTGAGAGCCCCGAAGATGCAGAGGGAGTTAAGAGAATCGAGAAACGTGTGCTGTGTTTCGCACCGCCGAGGGAAAATGATAAACACCGAATAGGCATGGTGGATATGTTTGATGAGACAGCTTGCGTGGAGATACGAGTGCATCGTGCACATGCCAGAAAGAGGATTCAGAGGCAGGTAGAGATGTACGAGGATACACAACATGCAAAGGAGGGTAGAGGGATCAAGTAAGTACGATTTGAACACGGAGAAGGCACAGTACTAAAAGCAGCAGCCTCATCAACGCTGGACGGGCCGGACCAGAACAGCCTAAACGCTTCTACAAATTCGCCCTTGTCGATCCGGTGGACCGACCTTTCGCAACATTCCGATACTATTACCGCACTCAAGACCAGCTACGAGACTTAGGGGTGCTTCGCTCAGAACATAACGGGGTTGGAGAAGAGAACGACCTTTTGGTAATTGAGCCAAATGACGCAAGTATACGCAGCATTAGTACAGACCAGGAGACCTACAGTTCAGTCAACAGTGGACTGCAGCATGATTTCGGAGTCGACAATAAAGAGACTAATACAACGAAAAACTGGAATACAATCAGCAACAGAGACACATCAGCGGCAACTGCCCGTTCCTATCGCAGGGGAACATCCCAGTGGCAACCACGTACATACATCCCGCACGGTACTCCCGGCCCCAGTGTGGAGGAACTAGATGAACAGTCCAACGAGCAAGCATTACAGATGGATGATTTTATGCCCAAACTGCCATCGTCTTACCGTCTGTCTATCCCACCTTCTATCAAATTGGAGCCTACGAAACCGACTATTCGACCGCTCCCTAGTCTTCCACAGAGGAATGTTTCTCCGGTACATCCCATTTACCATCCCAATCCAGTGTATGCCATTGGCGACCGGACTATGCGTACTCCAAGTCCTGTGAAACTGGCGGGAGAAGAAACACCCACATCTTCATCAAAGAAATGCACGGGGCGAGGTCGGATGGCATCTTCTTTGATGAGCGCCATTGCGTCTGTATGGAAGCATCGAAGTCCACATACACCACGTGCGGCAGCATCGACTAACAATACGGAAGGCTCGCCTGGTTTACAATAGTATGTGCCTTGTTGAGACAATAGATACACCGAAATCCATATACACTGGCTACAACTGTTCATCGTCACGTCTGGAGACTTTTCTTTGGCAAAGAGCTCGATGCGACGATAGAGACGGTGAGAGGTCAAGCCGCGTCATGAAACATGGGACGAGTGCCGATCCACCCATGATGCAAGGCACCTGGCGCTCATTGGCTGCTCCACAACCCCGCAGAATGCAGCTACCCCAAGCTCCCATCCCCCAGCTGACAGCTCCCATCTTCAATACAACCTCGATCCCTCTGTATATTTTGTAGCATCAATCTATGTCTCTGAAGTTTTAGTGCCGAGTTTGCCCTTTTGTCTGTATAATCGATTGCGCGTGGGCCGCTCCAATGCGTTCCCTCGGGATATTCGCTACGGCGCTTCTAGCAAGCGTCATCGATGCTTCGACTCTCCAGCCTCCGGTCCTTCCGTTGATCGTAAGAAACCCGTATCTGAGCACATGGCTTCAGAATGCGCGTGAGGAGCCTTGGAGCAAATGGCCCATGTTTTGGACTGGTGCAGAGGTACGATTGCCCACTTTCTCTACGGCGACATGGTTCCCAGCCACATTGGGCGTTGTGCTTACAAGCTCTGTATAGGTTGGATTCGGCGTGCTGGCATCACTTCCCGATGAGAATCGAGTTTTTCCACTGTTGGGCAGGCCCCATGATTCTTTAGATAAAACCGACAAAAGGTATGCATGACATCTACACCCGTGACTTATTCAATGCTGACTTGTTGGTTGTGCAGCTACACAGTAGCGTATCCGGTGTACAAAGGTGCCAAGTACGACGCGTCCACTACGAACCTCACATACTCGCTTCAAGTATCCAAGAAATCCCGAAAAGCGGAGAACGTGGAAATCACTTTGTCCTTTCTCTCTCCCATAACACCCACATCAACCTTGCGACAGACTCTTCCGGCAGCGTATCTCTCCATATATGTAGAAGGAACTGTTGATGTCAACATATATGTTGATGTGAATGGTCAATGGGTTAGCGGCAAGAGGGAGAGTCTTATAGAATGGGGTCTGTTCCAGCACGTAGCGCCTGGTCTGAAAGACAAGCTGAAGACGTGGCAAGTGAAGCGGCAGGTCGAGCAACTCTTCACCGAAACAAATGATCAGCCCGAGTGGGGTCAGCTGCACTTCACAGGCCCAGCAGACGTACGTCACCAGTCTGGCACTTCCGCGTTACTTCGCCAGAGGTTCGCCCGCACCGGGACACTTCAGAATGAAGTGGATGGAAACTTCCGTGGCATCATGGATGAGGAGCCAGTTTTCGCCTTTGTGAAATCTTTCGAGCTGGGGAAGTCGAGCGTTGCTTCGAAAGCTGCCAGTGGTAGCGTGCTATTCACCCTCACCCATGTCCAAGACCCAGTTACACAGTATGCATCTGCACGAGGCCTCACCTTCATGCGACCCTTGTGGAAGTCATGGTTTCATGACGAAGACAAGCTTATTCAGTTCCACTACGGTGACTTTGCCACGGCGAGCAGTCTAGCCAGCAACTACTCCGAGCAGTTGCGCATTGACGCCTATGAATCTGGCTCTACCAATTATGTCGACATCGTTGCCCTGTCTGCACGACAGGTGATGGGCGCGACCAGCTTTTCTGGCACCAAGGAAAACCCATTGCTATTTCTCAAGGAGATCTCTTCAAACGGTAACTGTCAAACTGTGGATGTCATCTTCCCAGCTTTCCCATTCTTCCTCTACACGCAACCCCGGTGGCTGGCGTACCTTCTTGAGCCGCTTCTTGAACATCAGCTCAGTGGGCAGTATCCAAACAAATACTCGATGCATGACTTGGGCGCTCACTTCCCTAACCTTACCGGGCATGCTGACGGAAGGGATGAGTATATGCCAGTTGAGGAATGTGGCGATATGCTCATCATGGGTCTTGCGTTGGTCAACTCGTTGACTTACAGCTCACAAGCCGAAGCCCAGTCTATTTGGTCCGCTGTTGGCCATGACGGCGACATGAAGGAGTCTGATGAGAATGTTTTTGGTCTTACAGGTGTCACCTCGTATAACGGCATCGAGTACATCGACGAAGTCTGGGGTGGAAGGACGAAGGGAGTCGACAAGGCTAAGAAATGGCTTGAAGGGAGTTACGATCTTTGGAAACAGTGGACTGGATATCTCGTTGAAGATACGCTAGAACCACACAATCAGCGTAAGTACTCACACATTTACTTGAGACACTGGCTAACTACGTAACCAGTTTCCACTGATGATTTTGCGGGCTGGCTGCCGCTTCAGACTAACCTTGCACTGAAGGGGATCGTCGGCATCAAAGCCTTTAGTGAGATTGCAGATCTCATGGACCGACCTGGTGATGCGAAGCATTATCGCAACATTTCTGACACCTACATTAAGAAGTGGCAGGAGTATGCCATTTCGCGTGACGACACACACGCTAAGCTTGCCTATAACTGGTATGGAAGTTGGACTACGCTCTACTCATTGTACGCAGACGCGGTCCTGTGTTTCCATCCAACCTTCACGAACTCGTCATCAACAGTCGACAAGTTAGATTACGCATCAGGTAACAAAGACGTGCAAAGGCCCTTGGCACCTTTGAAAGACAGCTCGGGCCGTACTCCTATAACCGAAGACTTTATCCCAGATTCTGTCTATTCGTTGCAAAGCGAATGGTATGGAAATGTTATGCAAAAGTATGGTCTGCCCCTTGACTCACGTCATCTCTACACCAAATCAGACTGGGAATTCGAGGCAGCAGCTGTTGCAAGTAAGAAGGTGCGCTCTGAGATACTAGATCGCGTAGCCTTGTGGTTGAACGAGACGGTCACGGATCGGGCTTTTACCGATCTCTACGTGACAGAGGGTGACGGTGGCTTCCCTGGGCCATGGTTCTTTGCCCGACCGGTTGTTGGTGGCCATTTCGCATTCTTGACGCTAGAGAGGGCTTGTGGTGGGGGAGGAAAGAAGTAGGATTGTCGTATGTCGATCATGGTTACAAAAATCGTTGCTTTCACTGAAAGTCAGTGAGGGTAATTTTAGTCAGCTCCGCCCTCGTATTGAACAGTTTATACACTCCATGTAGTGTCTGTCTCGTGTTACAATTTGTATTCCCTTTGGTGCCAATCGTGATTAGTGTTGAAGAAATAGTTTCGAATGAGCATTAGCAGTCTTCGTTCCCAAGATCTAGTTCATATTCTGATTAGTATGGCTCGTGGTCCGTCAACAGTCATGCACGAACGCGACGCTAAACGATACGATGCAGCAATCCCTGGCAAGAAGTATTGTACTTGGGATATAGTTTATTTCAAATCCGGCATTCATGAAAGAAATCACTTGTTGTTTCTCGACGCCCTTGGAGAATGCACACGTCTTTGTGATCCGTGACTTGAACAAAGAATGTGGAAATCGAGCATTTCCTTTTTAGTATTCAATCATCGCGTTCCGCTGACCGACGCCATTTGCGACTTTTGACCTTCACATTTAAGGATTTTTATTCCGATACGCATTGATATCTAGGACAAAAGAAAATGGTTCTTTACGATGAAGACGGCAGAGTTGTGATCGCACACGAGGAATACCTAGAAGACGAGGCAAGGAACGAATGGAGGAGGATACACGAAGGCCCTCCATACACAGATCCGATTAGTGTGTGCAAGCAGAGGAGCGGGCCAAAGTCTACTAAAGATGTGAAGGTCATCATCGAAAAACAGTACTTCAAAACACTATATTGCGAAAAGCAAAATGGCTGGGGCAGCGATTTCGAATGGATAAAAGGGTTCAAGCAAGGAGGGGACAAAATGTTATCGAGATCCCTTTGCCGCGAGACTCTGATTCTGTGTTCGAGCTTTGCTAAGGACCATTTCACGTATAATCCCGGCAGCGACGAGTTGCGTCTGCCAGTCTGCTATCCACAAGTAGAATTGGAGGTTCCGGTGGACGAACAACTGGCATATATACGCGCCGATGAGATTGAAGCATACATCATCCCGTGGTTCGACAAAGTGAAAGCATACATGAGCAGTCAAACGAGCAAGGATACCACCGATGACAATCAACCAAAAAGGTCTTATCATGCTACAAACCAAGAGATGAAAAACTACCTAACAGCCACCAACGGCCCAATCGCAATGGAAATCCCCTCATCCCTCCTCGAAAAAATCCACCTCTACAACTGCATGCTCCAATTCGGCCTCCCCAAATTCATCCAATCCCCACTCATCGACGCCCTCATCCACCAACTCTACAAGACCAAGCTCTCAGCCTGCCACCTCGACACAATAGAAATAACAATCTGCCGCCTCTACTCACGCGGCCTCGCAATCCTCGACCCAGTCATCAACCACCTCATCGGCACCTACTCGCTCCGCTCGCTGCCCGACCGCAGCCACCCCAAACACGCCGGGGCCCGCAAGCGCAAGTGCATACACTACACGCCGCCTCAAACGAACAAGCTGAGTGCAGAAGACGTAGTACGAATAGACGGCAGCTTGGAAATTAAAATGGAGGGCCAAAAGTCCCCTGCCGTCGACTTCTCAGAGACAAACCGTCGGTACCTCAGATTCACGCGGTATCAAGTGTCTCGAGGCAAGTTTGGCATGCATGGCTGCTTGTTGCCGCCCAAATTGCCGGTTCTGGGGCATTGCATTAAGCACTGGAGTGGGGTGAGGAAGCGCGGTGGGACGGCGGCGGCCTATACAGGGTTGCCGCTTAATGTGGGGTGGGGAAAGAAATTTGCGGGGAGGGGGGATGGGGTGTTGGCTGATGAGGGGGATTATGAGGTTGAAGGGGGGAATCGGTTGGTTGGGTGGGAGTATTTTCAGAAGAATGGGCCGGGGTTGGGGGATGGGGAGGGGGAGAGGGAGGAGGAGGGGGGTGTGGTTGAGGGGCAGGTTCCACGCGAGGTGGTGGAGATTTCTGATGAAGATGTGTTTTCTGATGGGGAGTAAGAGGGATGGCGATGCGAGAAGAGAGGTTGAAGGAGTTACTGTCTTTGAGCATGTATGTAATTTTTAACCTGTTCCCAAGGTAGATTTAGTAAATTTTCATTTATTTTCTGCAAAAGCTTTGCTTGATACGCAATGAGTGACCTGGCTGGAATCTGCCCCATGCTTTGTATAAGGCTATTGTATTTTTGCCAAGTTCATTGCATGAAGAAGAGGGCTACGTAGCCGTTTCAGGTCATTTCCTGATTCATGAATCTAGGGTTCAAAATAAGAGCGGTCTTTACAAAAGGCAATGCAATCAAAACCACATTACAGGACTGAGATTTGAAGACTGAGAAAGTCAGCCCAATGATCTGTCCCAACCTCTTGGTTTCCATAATCGTCTCTCGCCATGGATTCAGCTGAGCGCTACGTCATTCTTAATGCATGAATTCTCGATTCACATCTATTAACGAGCATGTCAGCCTAATATAATTCCAGAATGATCCCGCTTGACTCATATGTAGGGGAACGCTAAACTCAACGATACCGACTAAAATCACCGCGATGGCGTTGCCTAAACCCCATCTAATCCCAATCATAACTAATCCAAGAGCCTGGAAGCTCTTCAACTCATGCAAAGATCATAATACCTTATTCTAAAACATATCTCATTGTCCATGCGATAATGCTCTCATCAGTTCCTCATCACTCTCACTAACTTCATCTTCAACATCCCAACCATACCTTCCAACTTGTGCAGTATGCTCACAACCTAGTTCTATAGTATTGTTCTTTGCCTGGGAAGCCGTCACAGCAATGCTGCCTTGGTTTTTAGTCTCTCTTTGTGACGGAGACGCTAGGCGCAATAGTCCCTTCCGGGTCTTTGTCACTGTACTTGTGTGTCGCTATTTCGGGGGTGAGAATCGGAGCTTTTCTGTGGTGAGCTAGATCGGGTGGTTGTAAAGATAGTTGAGTCAGGCATGTTGTGTGAGGCAGAAGCCCTCACGTGTGATGCGCTAACTTTCACCTCACTATCTTTTGCATTCACTACAAACCCTACAAACAGGTTGCTGTCGAGCAAGATAAGAGTCTGCCAATGCAGAAATTGCGTTACCATAAACCAAATGGTTTTGCAAACGCGCTTGAGAGCAAAATTCCTAAAAAAGATATTAGCATGGAGCATCACAGTTTCGCGAGAATAGACATCCAAATGTCAGGATGGGAGCTATCTATTGGTTTGTTTGAATTTTGCCTGAATTAGCAGGGCTGAACTCTATCTATTTGATGATGATGCTAGATAGGAATGGGCAAGTTTTGACGCAACAAGCAAATGTTGTTTCAAAGATGACATCGAAAAAGAAAAGGGGACAAGTTGTTGCTTAGGCCCAATTCTCAAAATTTTTGAGTATTTGAGATCTGGCGCGCAACAGTTTAAGCCCGATGGATAAAAAAGCCACCTTATCTTTAAAAGATTTCTAGGGATTTCTAAGTTTAAGAAGAGAGCTAGGGTGATTCATACAGCATTTATACTCAGCCTTTGTCAAGTTCTGCGTGATTTATTTTCTTTGCTTCAAGCCTCTCATTCGGATTGTTTTTAATAAATCCGTTCGGACTCTGCTTATTTTGTCACTTAATGCGTTTGCATATCGCCATTGCTCAACCATCTCGTTTGATGGTGCTAAGCATATTGTTTTGTAAGCGCAACTTGAGCTTTCATATTCCCTTTTGTCCCGTGCCTTAGTGGAGTATAGTTTTTATCGAGAAACAAGAAATTATGTTGAGCGAAAATGGTTTTAGATCTCCTGTTTCACAGCCAATCAGATTTGGTTGATTGCGGTGCAACAGCTAACATAGCTGAGTTATAAGATGATCTCAACTAGCTCATTTTGCTGAATTGCTTTTCTCACCACCGGAGACGATGTGCGTAGAGAGTTCAACCTGTCACACAAAACTGCTATACATGAGTATCCTATTGTCTCAGCGTGCAACAAAATAGCTCCATGACAAACGGGCAGGATCGGGAAATGACCATAGGATCTTGAACCGAAAAACTATTCTTAAGGGTCCGATTTGAAAATGCTTTTCGCTTGAAGTCTACTACAAAAAAGTGATGTTTGCAAACATGAATATTCTATTTGCAACTTCAGAGTCGCATAGATACACATTCATTTCTCGCGTATCGTTTAATCACGGGCCAGCTTCAGGGAGAGATTAAATTGGTACGTGATATATAAACTGGTTGTTCCTGAACTCAAATGCAGTACCAACAACTCACTCACCAGCACTTATCATACCACACTTTCTACGCTCTTTATCTGTAAATCAGCTGTAACAATGCACTTCACTTCTGTCGGTACACTTTTCTCGGTCTTGGCTGTTGCCAACGCTCAACTCACATTCAATATTACGCGAGCTTCTGCTCCCGGAAATATGGCGAAATATCATTGTTTGTATGTTTCTCGTGATCTGAAATCTGCATGATACTTTGGGCTAATGTAAAGAGCCAGGAACAATAACAAGCTCAAAGGTTGGCTTCCCAGTTGCATCTACGAATGCCAAGTCCAAGCCAGCATGCTCGATGGCTGCGCAGCTGAAGACTTTGCCTGCCACTGCGTAAACCACTACAAATACTCTAAGGTACGTTCCATATAGACCTCCCGCTCCTCACCACCTAGAAGTCTTGCAATCTAACAATGCAAAGTTGATCGAGCCCTGTACTGTCCCTCCCGGACTGGGCGGCAACGGTCACTGTACCGTGGATGATCTTTACAAGGCTCGTCCCGTTATTGAAGACATGTGTAACTTTTATAATGCCACGATTTATAAAAGCTATGAGGGATGCCCGCAGAGGCTGAGTAGAACTGTCACTTATGGGATTATCATGAATGAGGGCGTTGTGATAACTCAGTAGAGAGCTGGATGATGCGTGGGCCTTTGGGTTTAGGAGTTAGCGTGTAATAAAATTTCGTGCTTTGAAGTTTTATATGTGATGCAGTGATGAAGAACTTTGAGAACCGTATATGCTTGTCTGATGGTGTATTTCTCGTGAAACTACTAGACATAGTCTCAGTACCACGGGAATATAAGTCGCCCTTCACTCGAAGTTCATTTTGCCCCTACATGTTCCGGGCTGACTCGATACCTTCACAAGATAACAGCTAATACGTACTCACAGAAATTGAGATAGCCCACTAAAGGAGTCTGCGCTATGTCAACAAATCGCAAAATGCCAGAGACATACGGAGAATACAAACAGCATGGTGGGCGTCGTGACGCAATTGCTAGCCAAGGTGGGAATGATGGCGGCAAGTAGCAATTTTTTTTATTTCTCTTCCCGCTGTTTGAAGGATGTGTGAGTGAGTTACAGAATATCTCAAGTAAGTGATGTACTCCTCACCAAGTGCAGGTTGTTCGTTCACCGACGAATTGACCAATAGCATTGAGCTGATTCGCCTGTCCTAACTCTTCCTTGATATAGACTAGCGCACGAAAAGGCTTGGCATCGCAGCTCGGATTGCATCTTTCTAGCAACATCGTCACGACCGACCGCTCATCCCATTGCACGTCCACACCCGCACCTGACATCTTCACAATGGCTCTCGGACCCGAATCCCAGGCAAAGACCAAGACCACGTATGTCTCGGCCCTCCCCGCACGCCACGGCACCCGCACCCGCCTCGAAAGATTCCGCGCCCCAACCCGCATTCCATAGACGGCACACGTGTGCATGGCCGGCTAGAGTGGAGCGCATGCTGACGATAGCATAGATGGCACATCGGCGCATGGGGTAACCCCTACGAGGGCGGTGGCCGACCCGGAAAGGGCATCGTCACCTACCAGCTGAGCCCCAACCGACAGCGCCCCATGGCCAACTTCCTGAGCAAGGGCTTCTGGAACGTTGTGCGCCGATCCAAGAACCAAGTTCTCTACATCGTTCCCCCGCTAGTTCTCGGATACGGAGCCATGCAGTGGGCAATCGAGAGGTGAGTTTATGACGCTGGGTTTAGATGCGTAATGGAAAGGCGATGGGTAGGACAAAACCGTAAGTGGTCCGGAAGGCTAACGGTGAGACTAGGAACGAATTCCTCAACTCGAAGCCCGGCCGTGCTCTGTACGCCGATGAGGAGGAGTAAATGCGTGGAGCAGAAGTGACAAGAGGCTGGCTTGATGGAGGGTAGTGCATGTCGTTGGAAGACTCAAGTGGAGGATACACGCAACATACCAGTCATTGTAGCGAGACGACAAATAGACTGTACAACCACGACCTGAATCTATACCTTTCTGTTTGTTTGACTTTGTAGGTGCCCTATCGGCTCTTTCGGATTGCACGTGTGCGTTTTCGAATCATGTTACATAGTAGTCTTCTGACAGTGACTGGTTATGGATACAGCAAGCCTGGTTCAATAGGTATCAGCGCATTATTAAAAGCATGTATTGTCTCAATAACACAAAGGCTGCCTAGTTAAACATTGCGGCATACCAAGAGATTTCAATAGTTAAAATTCCAATACCCTTTATCTTGTAAACCAAAAAATAAGAATTGAGTATTTCCAATATAAATGCGCACATGATTCTAAGCAATAACAGCCCAGTGATGTTATGTGAATCGTTGGGGAAGAAACAAAAAAGGGGGTGGGCGTTTGATGTAAGGTGCGCGCGTGAAAAGCCACGGTCAACGTCACCGCAATGGTCACTATCAGTAGTGACGACTTGAGTGGGGGTTTAATCAAGGGAATGAACCAGAGAAATGGACTAGGTTACGCTGTGGAGACATTGAAGATGTCTCATAATCTAGATATGGCAATGTCCCTACCAGTTAAGTTTGAAATATCATAACTATACAGTGTGATTACGTATCGGGTCTGTAAGCGCGCCTACGGACCAATTGGGTCTGAAGTTCTCGTTTCGATACAGTGTATCGGTGAATGAGGCACGCTCTTATTGGATAAAAGAAATCAATAATGGTTGCGACGAGGACACCAGAATAGCGAACTACAGTTACAAAGAAGGCAGCTCTCCGTCGTAATTCACTGCTCAGACAGCAGCAGCTACCTCACTTACGTTTACTATAATTGGAGTCACTAGTAAAGGTGGGTGAGGTACTTCGTAGGCGGTGACTGTCGGGGGGAAGCTGCCCCCTCCAATTGATAAAGGAAGTCTCGATTGTCTGGCTTTTACCAAACAGCTACTACCTTCTTAGATCTTCAATTAGATCTCTTCTCTCTCAAACATCAGATCTCACGAAAATCGTTACTACTACCATCGACCATGTCTTCTCGCCTCATATTCCTCATCATTTACGCGGCTCCACAAGGTCGACGTGCCCACTTTAGTATATGGGTTCCTGAGGAAGAGGATGCGCCGGAGGGAACCGTCATCCATGTGATTGGTGGTCCCCCGTTTGGATTCAAGCTGGAATTCAAACGCAAGTACAAACCAGAGGTTACCCAACGTATCAAACAGGTGATCCCAATCGGGCCCGTCTTGGCCGAGCATTTGCATCACTCAGGAAGCAACCCTGGAGCGCAGGACATACCACGAAACAACCTTGAGAGGGCAGCGACACAGATCCAGCCGCCCAGAGCTAACCCAGACTTCCTGACGGTAAGTATAGAGTAATACTCGTAACGAAATGTGCGTCTGCTAACAGATACAGACGGCGAGTTCTGACTGCCAGACATGGATGTTGGAATATGTTCGTCGTCTTGTTGCTCTCGGATACCTCGATGAAGCGGCTATAGACATAGTTCAGTCAAATCAAGACCCACCACAAGTTGGCATTGGACTACGATCCGTTGCTGACGCGCAAAAAAACCAACAGTGATCTGCATCAACCACAACTGGTTGGTCAGGGATAGCTAGTACGACCAACACAGGCCCTGAGACGGTACAAAGTGGGTTCGGCAGGAGTGAGCAGGCTTAAGTCTTTATGCGGTTAGGTTTGGTTTGCTATTAGGATTACGGGTACTCTCAATTCATTTGACTTTTATTATTGAGCCCATTGATGTGCTATGGAAGATGAAACCTCCGCTAAAAGTGGTAAATTTAAAATATGCCGAGGGTGCGCATGTAGAAATCAAATGTCTCGAACTCTGGTGGATAAGAATCCAAGAACTGATGGATATAGTCCCACCACTCTTTGCCCCATTCTGCTGTGAACAAGGCTTTACAGTATTCCCAATAGTCTGGATACCAGCCTGACAATTGCCAATCGATGATTGCGACAACCTTAGCAGGACTCGTGGCGCTGACAATGATGTTACCTCGATGTAGATCACCATGCGTAAAAGTAATTGGCCCATCGTCTGGAAGGCAGTCCCTCCATGGATCCGGGATGCTTTGTGGATCTGGAGCACATTGGCGCCACGACCAGGAAAGCCAGTCGTGGAACTCAGCTCGAGAGGGAAACGGCCTTACCGAAGGTATGTCTTTCACGCAGATATCTTCTCCAGCACCATGACATATAGTTCCTGTAAGCATTTAGCGGAGTCACACCTAACTACCCAAAACACTTACCAATGATTTTCTGTGATTCACTGTCCCGGAGGGTCCGAAGAGAAGATATCATGGCACGTAGATCAGTACAGATTGCTCGCTTGTCAGCGCAAGACAACTCAGGCCACCGCTCTAGGAGCGTGGGGCCCTGGACAAGTTGCATATAGATGAAGACGTATCGACCCCTTCCTTCCTTTTCAAGAACTCTCCATCCATAAACTTCTGGTACCGGAACAGCTTCCTGGAATATCCTGCGGACAGTCCAAAGGTTGATAGCCTCTGTTGTAGTGATACGTTGCCCGAATTTGACAACAAGACCGAGGTCTTCAAATTTCATTGTGTTGGATTGATGGCTCTTTGGAAAGAGGGAAAGTAAGTATTCGGGTGTCGGGAATCGTCGTGTTCGGCCATAAGTCTTAAACCACGTTGTATCGAGAAAGTCTTTTTGCGGTTGGGAGCCGTCTGGAAGGTCCGCAAGGGAGATTTGTGGATATGAAGTCATGTCGGCGCAGGTTCTCAGGGTCATGTTACAGTAGTGGGGTGATAAAGGTTTGGTATGTATGGCGTATAGCCTAGGACAAGATGGTTGCCCGAGTGAAGGTGAAACAACAGTCCTGTGTTGTCTCGGCGAGCTCAGTCCGGTTAGTGAGAAAGTGGAGGACGCACTTTTAGGCAGCAGTATCGTGGACCCTAGGCAGGCATAGCAGTATGCACGTAGAGATTTGGTAAGGGTTGGTCCTGGCTACCGTGGTCGAGGTTAGGTGGGGCAGGTGTGTTACATAAGCCAACTCAACCTCTGCATTCAATGCTAATTCCAATGGAATGAATTCTACATTTTGGAATTAACGTAATCACATTTTGTCGCCAGCCATGCATGACTTTTATACGTGATCTCTGATTTGTGTGAAGTTGAAGTAAAGCACGATATTTAGCGTCCACGCTAACCTGATAGATCTAATCTATGAGGAAACGCATTGAGGCTGGCCGGACCCCGCTTAGTCAGTCGGCGTGTCGGCGATGCGAGGAACTTCGATGATTCTGTCATATCTTAGCTTTTGCCATCAAGGGCGCACCCGCCACAAAGACTCTCCTACTGCCAGCGCGCGGCAGTACAGTCCAATCCATCCAGGCGCGGATTTCCCGGCCACCCGCTGTCTTAATTCTTTTTCTTTACCCACTTCCACTGTATTATACCCCAATCCCGAGTCACTTATTGTAGCCCCTCCCCCATCCTAGGCCACCGCCGCCATGTCAACCCTCCTCCGACAATCAGGCAACCTCGCCCGCCTTTCCCGACCCTACCTCAACGCTGCCGTTACAAGAGCACCACGCACATTCCGGATACGCGCACCACTGCCACAATGTATATACACCCAGCAACGGGCCCGGAGATTTGCGACAGGACCACCAGAAGAGCCAAAGAACAAGAAGGACGATGATTCGGCACAGAAGGATGGTCATTCCGACAGATCTGATTCCAATGAACCTTCAAGAACAGACAAGGATAGCCAAGGGCAGCCTCAGATGGCTAAGCTGACCCCGGAGGAGGAAAAGATGCTGGATCAGCTCGTGTCATTTGTGTCCATGGGCGTTCCGAAGGCTCAGAAGCAGAGTATCAAAGATGCAATGGAGGAAATCAAGCGAAACGGCATACCACCCGAGCTCCGCCTAGAGATGGACAAACTAGAAAGAGGCGAGAAGCTGGATCTGGCCACGGCGGCGAAGATCTCGCGCTTAACCACCAACATGGCCCGCAAGGCCGCCGAACAACAAAAGTTCAACAACGATAACCCACAAGAGCCACAACAAAAGGCAGGTGCACACGACCCAGGTCCAGGCAAAGGCTCCAAGGGCGGTGCTGGTGGACCACCCGGACCCCAATTTGGCGGCGGTATGGACACAAACACACTACTTATAAGTGCTTTCCTCGCATACCTTACCTACAAGATGGTCTTCCCAGGCGAGAATACCAAGGAGATTACATGGCAGGAGTTCCGGACTACCTTCTTAGACAAGGGCTTGGTCGAGAAGATTGTCATCCTCAACGGCAACAAGGCAAAGGTGCACCTACATCGCGAGGCTGTTGCTTCCATGTACCCTGACTCTCCCTCTGTTAACCAGAACTTCTACTACTACTTCACCATTGGCTCGGTTGAGGCTTTTGAACGCAAAATGGACGATGCTCAATATGAACTTGGCATTCCCAGTTCTGAGCGCATCCCTGTCGCCTACTCGAACGAGATCTCCTGGTTTGGCACTTTCCTATCATTCGGCCCTACCATTCTCCTTCTTGGAGCACTCTTCTACTTTACAAGGCGTGCAGGAGGCGGTGCAGGAGGAGGCGGTGGTGTCTTTGGTATGGGCAAGAGCCGTGCTAAGAAGTTCAACCATGAGACAGACGTCAAGGTTAAGTTTAGTGACGTTGCTGGCATGGATGAGGCCAAGCAGGAGATTATGGAGTTTGTGTCTTTCCTCAAAGATCCTGGCCGATTCCAGAAGCTCGGCGCAAAGATCCCTCGTGGTGCCATTCTCTCCGGATCCCCAGGTACTGGTAAGACACTCCTTGCCAAGGCTACCGCTGGAGAGTCGGGCGTACCCTTCTTCAGTGTTAGTGGATCCGAGTTCGTCGAAATGTTCGTAGGTGTTGGTGCTTCACGAGTCAGAGACTTGTTCGCCAATGCGCGTAAGAGTACACCATGCATCATTTTCATTGATGAAATCGATGCTATTGGTCGTGCTCGTTCGAAGCAAAACTTTGGTGGTGGCAATGACGAGCGTGAAGCCACTCTCAACCAGATCCTCACCGAGATGGATGGTTTCAACACCACTGAGCAAGTAGTTGTCCTTGCAGGTACCAATCGACCGGACGTTCTGGATAAGGCCCTCATGCGACCGGGTCGTTTCGATAGGCATATCAACATTGATAAGCCCACTATGGACGGCCGTGGCCAGATCTTCGGTGTCCATCTGAAGAAGATTGTCACCAAGGAAGACATGGAGTTCCTCAAGGGCAGGCTAGCAGCTTTGACACCAGGCTTTTCTGGTGCTGACATTGCCAACTGCGTCAACGAAGCTGCTTTGATTGGTAAGAATTATATATCCTGATCACATGTCCTAATGCTGACACTCGCCAGCCGCCCGTGCGAACGCGGATACTGTTGCCATGGTGCATTTCGAACAGGCCATTGAGCGAGTCATTGGCGGTCTTGAGAAGAAGTCTCTCGTCCTCAAGCCCGAAGAGAAGAAGACTGTCGCTTACCACGAAGCTGGCCACGCTATCTGCGGTTGGTACTTCAAGTGGGCGGACCCCCTTCTCAAGGTCTCCATTATCCCCCGTGGCCAAGGTGCACTCGGCTATGCCCAATATCTTCCCAATGGTGACACCTACCTTATGAATGTAAATCAGCTCATGGACCGTATGGCAATGACACTCGGCGGACGTGTTTCTGAAGAACTCCATTTCGACACCGTCACATCTGGTGCGTCTGACGATTTCCGCAAGGTCACCCAGATGGCCACTGCAATGGTCAGCAAATGGGGAATGAGCAAGAAAATCGGCTACATCTACTTTGAGGACGGCGAGGGTCAGCAACTCACCAAGCCCTTCTCCGAAGACACAGCCAAGAACATCGACATGGAAGTCAAGCGTATCGTAGATGAGGCCTACAAGCAATGCAAAGACTTGCTCACCGAGAAGAAGCACGAAGTAGGCTTGGTCGCTGAAGAGCTGCTCAGGAAGGAAATGCTCGGCCGCGAAGACATGATCAGGCTGCTTGGTCCTAGACCCTTCGAAGACAACCAAGATTTCCACAAGTACTTCTCGGGCGAGTACGGCAAGGCGCCCGGATACATAGAACCAAAGGGTGACGATGGTGTCAAGGGCCCTCTTGTACCACCCAGCCCAGCCACATTTAAGGATCTGGACAGCAGTAGGTGATGAAATGTCAGTCCATTTAATTGGTTTTTCCTTCCACTGCAATACGAAGGTGTGTTTTCTATCAGCATGGGGCGAGCTAGGGCATTTTTGTTACGGCGGGGTATTCCAATTCCACTCTTGAACGAGTTCTACATGCGCAGGGCTCCCATCTTGGCCTTCTTTTTTGATTGCATTGTAAGAAACGCATCAACTGTACGATTAGTAAGAGAACATTTTCTTTGGATTCTAGCATCGATGAAAGTGGATCAGACATCGAAAGATGAAAAGAAAATCACCAATCAAAATATTCATGAAACTGTAATTTTCTATGAAACATTGGGAAAGTGCAAATTTGAAAGCGAGTGTCCTACCTCAGTCCTTTCTCTCTATACATTCACTCCCCATCTATCAAACCAAAAAAACGGTCATGCATTGTAACTCGCTGAAATTTTTGCCATGTATTTGTCCCTAGAACTAGCCTAATATGCCCAAATTCCTTTAATACCAAGATCCAAAAAGTGGTGGAAAAGCGAAAGTAATGAAGGTATCAAAAAAAAGATGTGTCATTTGGAAGAAGAAGAAGAAATGAAAAAAAAAATGGAAATAAAGGTCGAAAGAAAAAGGGGAGAAAGAAGAGAAGGAAGAAAGGAAAAAAAAAGAGGTCATTTTCTATATTGCTCGTCCCCCTCTCCGAACACCACCTGTCTCTCTAAAACGGGGGAAATGTTGTTCTTTTCTTTCTCTTTCATGCCATCTATTCATCTACCTCACCCACAACACCTGAAGCGCTCGTATTTGCTGGCGCCGTAGCAGCAGTCGGCGTCACCTCGCCACCACTCACACCCTTACACCACGGATGCTCAAGCACCATACTAATCGTAATCCTCTTTTCGACATCACGGTCCAGCATCAAGCGGACCAAATCGATACTTTCTTCGGACATGACCCAAGGGACGCGGAGGTCGTGGTCCATGATTTCATCAATCGAGTAGAAGGGGTTTTCCTTGTAGATGATGGTGTAGAGGAGGATGCCTAGGGCCCAGACGTCTTGTTCTTTGCCGCGGTAGGCTTTACCGGCTAGAACTTCGGGGGCGGCGTAGTCTATTTAGGGCATCATTAGTATATGGACGGAAATTTCAGGGGTTAAAAAGCAAAAAAAAAACATAACTTACCGATTGTACCAACAAAGACATCAAAAGGCCCGCTCTTAATATATGCTGCGCTACCAAAATCAATGAGCTTGATGTTGCCCTCACCATCCAGTACCACGTTCTCGTCCTTGATGTCGCGATGTACAACCTTGGCCTTTGTGTGTAGGTGATGTATCGCTTCGGCGACTTGAACAAAAATCTTGCGGCACTCCTTCTCTTCCATGTTAACCCGTAGTTCAATGTAGTCAAACAAATCCATGCCTGGCAACCCATGCGGTATCATTTCGATGTAATAGTTGATATCGTCCTCGAAAAAATCGGCCATTTCGACAATATTGGGGTGTTTGAAGCCATCGCGGCGGAGGTAATCGAGTACGTGAATTTCGAGGGGAACAGTTCCTAATCTCCGGTCTCGCGTCCACGTATCGACGAGAATGCGCCTCTTTGTAACGTACTTAATCACCACCTTCTTGTTACTGGCCTTCTTGTACCGACAGAGCTTGACTTGGCCGTATGCACCCTGTCCCATTTCTTCCAGCACGACAAAGTCGTTGATAGTCTTCTTGTGGGGTGGTTCTTCTTGCATTGTAGTTGATGGTGGGGGTTGTGTTGAGGGTTCAGGAGGGTTCATGGGTTGCATAGCTTCTTGTATTTGCTGAGTTATAAGCGACGCAGAGGTCGGTGCACCCTGCGATTGATGTGATTCTGGTTCGTTAGGAATAGGAAAACTCGATTGGCCAGGTTGAAGTTGGCGGGGCGAGGGTGGGCGAGACAATAGCGGAGTCACGGGCCCAATACCATGGTTCGCAGCATGCAGTTGCCTGGAGTAGGTTATCCATAATGCGTAAACCAGCTCTGGACCCTTGGTTGGTTTGGGCGACGACCCGTCTTCCTCTTCAATCACGTTTTCATCGAAGCGAGGCGTTTTCTCGCTCTTGACTACCCGCATTTGCACGTCAACCATAATCTCGGAACCATCACGGTGGAGAGCTGGTAGACCACTTGGCTTCAAGAAAATAGCAGCCGCATCTGCACTGCCTTCCCGCATGGCCAGCAGGGCTCGAGCGCGGCGGAAGCTGTGTTCGGGGATAACGATACCGTCCACCAGCTCAATTTTATCCTCGTCCGTCATGACGTGTAAAATCTTGTCGAACGCAGGTATGAGCTTGCTGATATGGACACCTTCAGGCCGCGGCTGTCCGAATAAAGCTGATGAAAAGACGGAATTGGAACTTGTGATTTTGAGGTCGGCAGAATTTAGAACAATGATACCGGCAATGTGCGGGAAACTTGAGATACGGAATGTTGGCTCGCCGGGTAGTGCTTCCACAGTTACTGGTATGTTGATGCTGTTTGATGTTCGAGCTGTGTAGCTGCGGAACTCATCGATCGAATCATAATCTAATGCTCCAGTGTTTGTACCTCGAAGTCGCGGTATGCCAGGTATCAGCCGCTTGAGATCCATTCCTCGTCGTAATCGGTCGCTCCCGAAGACGGCTTCTGTCGCGCCCCAGCCCTTGGATACGCAGCCTACTTCGTCAACGGTGATGTACACGACGTCTTCCGCAATCTCCTCGAGCACCCAAATCAGGCTACCCCGCTTCTCCTTGACCCACAAGCTGGCAGACCCTGTAGAGCCATTGCGTTTTTGAATAGGGATCACATCGCCGCATAGCAATACGCCCCTCGAGCCCTTGGATTCATGGTTCAGCTTGCCCGTTTTCTTGGCATTATAGTAGGATGATCCGCTGCCGTCGTCTGTCTTGGCCTTTCTCGCAGCTGTTACCCGCGACGGGGCCTTACTCAGCAACCGCGCAGTGACACCACTGCCAACCTTTAAGTTGTTCGTCCCGGGTGACGCTGCCGATTGTGCATTCTTTGAGCCAATTTCGGGGTCTCTCAACTTGCTCTCTAGCCACTTTCTACGATCCTCTCGTACAACCTCGAGTATGCCCAGCTTGCGGACTTCAGCTCTCGTAACGCCAAAGACCAAGCACGCCAGGTCATTGGCGGACGTGATGGTCCACGGTGATTCCGTTTCGGTAGTGAAGATGGCCTGTGCAGCTGGGACGTGTCTGCTGCCGTGGCCATGCGGCGCAGCTCCGACAGAATGTTGAACCTGTGCATTGCTGAAGCTTGGTGTCAAGGAGGGCATCGTCGTAGGTGATACTAGATCGCTAACTTTTTCTTGATCCCCTACTCGGTAGGGCTGTGCTAGAGCGTCATTGAGTTGGCTTTGTATGGTGAGGGGCACAACATCAGTAAGTGTACGTTTCAGGGCAGCTCGCTGTGGCCGAGGAGGCTGCGAGGTTGGTGGGGGTGAGGATGAGCCTGCTGGTGTGCGTGTGCTTGAGGTGTCAGAAGTACGATCAGTACTCGACGAGCTTCGCGCGCCTCGGGAGTCTGAGGCGCTGCTGGAGTCGCCGCCGTCGACTGTTGTCACTCGGTGTAGCGATGGCCTTGCAGGTTCAAGCATGCTCTCTGGGCTCGCTGAGCGTTCGGCCATGAAGCCCTTCTCAAAGGGGTTGTTTCCCGACATGTCTGCTGGCCCCGTTACAGGACCCAGTGCACCCAGTCCATGGGCTCCTGTGCCATCTTGTCCAATGAGGTTTGCCCGAGTAAGCAGCTCCATCATACTCTGCACCTCCTGGTCGCCACTGAGTTTTGCTTGGGCGTTCGCTATCCCAGGGTTTGTTGCTGCCCAGCCTAGCCTGTCACGCATAAACTCTATGGATCGTTTCAGCACATTTTGGCGATTGTGAATAAACTCCTCTGACTGTGTTGCAAACGAGAAGGAGTGAAGCGACTCGGAGGGGAAACGAGAGAGATCTTCGCCAAAAACAAATGTTGGCGAGGCGGGTGCCGTGGGTGCCGACTCGGAGGGGTGTCTCGACACTGGCGGAGTGCCAATGTTCAGGGAAGCAGCCCGTTGAGATGTTGAGAGCTGCTTGTAACTTGGCTGTTGGCGGATGCGACGCAGGCCGGAGGACCCTAGGCCATGCTCATGTTCTGGAACGATGGGAGACCTGAAGGCAGACGCGTCAGCGATAATGACTACTCGTCATTGAGCGAATGAGGGAGGCTCTTTCCCCCACTACTGCCATTACCACTGCTCCGACTACTCACCTAGCCATGCGATCTAATTGTCCTGCATCGATGCTCAGGCGCTTTGCGGTATTTAGGGGCGGCGGAGGCCCCGAGCGGTAGTTGAGCAGACTCGGGGTGCTTTTCGTCTTGACCAGCGGGGCATATTCGGCGATGGGCTCTGATTGCGACAGGGAGTCGAAGGGTGCTTCTTCTGGTAGAGAGCCTGGTGGGGTCAGGACGTCAGCCAACGAACCCATGTATGTATTTGTATGTATGTAGGCAAATGCCAATGAGCTGGCCAACAACGATGACAGGTTGACAGATTGACCCGACAACAGAACACGATATACGGGGAGGGTGGGTAGATATCAAAGTGTGCAGGGCAGGCTTAGCGGGGACCGACACAGGGACGTAGCCTCGTACGGGTGCTCTTTCGGGGGGTTCGAGTTCGTGTTGGAGGGCAAGTGGCAGAGCAGAGCGGTGTGGCCTATGTACAATGGCTGCTGCTGAGGGCGCGCCAGTGGTACACGCCGTTAAGAGGGAAAAGGCATGGGCATGAGGGTCCGGGAAAGAGGGTCATTTGACGTACCATGATCATTTGGCCTGCTCATTCCCTGAGGCGTACGAGCGCCTGTTCCCAGGCCCGGGGGGTTGGCTGGGCTCGGTAAGATCAGAGGCAGCGAATGACGACAATATAACTAGGCCTTGGTCTACGGGTACACAAGTCAACGTGTACTGGCCCGTGTGTTGCGTCTGGGGCAGATAGGGCTCCTGGGGTATGAAGCGGCGGGCGTGGGTGGTGCAAAGGGCTTCTGTGGCGGGGGTGCAGGTCTTCCTACGTCGGATGTCACCTGCAAGCCAATCCAGCTGCTGGGTGTATAAGAATGCGAGGCGAGGCGAGAGCTGGAGTCGACAGACGGCCAGCAGCAAAGTCAGTCAGCACTTAGTATGTAGCAGTAGCAGTAGCGGGCGTAAGTCGTGTATGTATAGTGAAAACGGCACGCAGACTCGTCGCAGGCACTATGCGACTTGGGACGGTAACGGCGTTATTTGCATTGCGCCCCCCCGTTGGCCCCGCGAAGTGCACAGACGTGGTCGACTCCCCTCAGATCTGATCTCCGTCCTCCGTCCCGACACAGCCCAGACGCGCCCACGCCCACACCGACACTACGCGCGCCGCCCTAGCACTACACTAGACAGTGACGTCGCACACTCTTGTCATTGCAATGCCTGCCCTGCTCGACTCGCCATGATCCATGATGCTGTCCACCAGTCCAGTCCAGTCCAGCCAGGGGCACACTGTCTCTACTACCTCGCCCATCTCTCTCTCTCCATCTCTCTCCCCTTTCTCATCCATGCCACCTGAACCATGCAATGCCCAACTACCTGCAACCTGGCCTCAACCGCCGACAAATCTCCGCTAACATTTCTTCTCCCGTGGGCCTTTCAGCCGCGCCTATTCTCCCACTGCATTATGGGCTAGATATCCCGCCAATCCCGCATATAGGCTGTCGTGGTGACACGCGCACACTCCCCTTTCGTCCAAGCCATGTGTGCTGCCTTTTCTTTTTCCACGTCACTCTCACCATCCGGGGCTCGACGCAGCCTTTTAAATTTCGTGTCATCATCGCTGTCGAAGAGCATCTTTGTGCTGGTTCCAAAAGTTCCTACAGCCTGAGGAAAATGTCAGCCCACATGTGTACCAAGGTTCGGCAGTTGATGAAACACGCACCTCGATGCATGTTGGTTTGGTCGATCCACCACTCGCCAAAGCTGTCATCAGTAGCCAGGTCCGATGCAGTCACTCTCTCCTCTCTTTTGAGCCCACACAACATACACGGCTGCCGTGCCGGGATGCCACCTTCTGCCTGCTTCAATGTCTTGACCGGCATGGTTTCCTGCAGATCTGGGCCGCGGTCCAGAGTGCCAGCTTTGATTTGATTGACACCAGAAACAATATGTCGCAATCTCCCAACTTGCTCTTTCCAGCTTCTCACTACATCCGACACTTCTCTCTCTTCCTTCATGTTTTCCCCCTTGTCGATACCCGTTAGTTTCATCCCTGAAGTTGCCCGCGAAGACGCTGGTCCTATTCGCATGCCTTGAGACAAGTGTTGATCTCGTTTCCACCGCAGTTTTCGACCTGCAATGATGTGCGCTGCTACGTTTGCCAACATTAGGTAACCCTGAAGGTAAGCAATCGTGCCTGGCTCCGCCATTAATTTGTTCCTCATAGGTAGAGGCTGTGCTGCCATGGGTTTGAAAAGCTTCTCTTGCGCTTCGGCGAACAGCGAAGGAAAGAGTGACAGCAAAACTCCAGGCGGTGGCACGTTGGTAGGAGGTAGCTCGCCAGGTTGCGGGTCAGGTGTCGTCGGAGAGAGTACTGGCGGCGGCGTAGCGCTTGATCCAGGTTTTGGAACGGTATTGATAGATTTGGATTTGCTGGGTGCTTTCTGTGCTGCCTGTGTTGGAATGGATGCCTCCCAGTCGTCGAATTCATCCCACCCTTGATCGTCTTTTTGCTGGGCAATCGGTTCGGACTTTGGCACAGACTGCTTTGCCTTGGGTACAGTTCCAAAACCGCTCTTGATATTTTTCTTTGCAGATACCTGGCCTTTTGGTAACGCTTTTTCACTGCCTATGTCTCGCTGGCTACTACTTGAAGGCTGCGGTTGTGATACGCTCATATCTCCAAGTAGATCTGCAAGTGCTGAGGACGATGTGGTCGGTGCTCCTATATTTTTCGCTGCCTCTTCTCCACCTTCAAAATCACCAAAGTCGTCTTCGTCGTCAAATTCATCTTCTGCGTCGAATAGCACGCTCGGATCTGCAGACTTCTTGGCTTTTACAACAGGTGCTTGCTGCCATGTCTGACCTGACGGTTGCGAAGCTGGCTGTGATGAAAATGCAAAAGGGTCATGGGCGCTTGAGGTAATATTCCATAGATTTGTCTGGGGCTGTGAGGCTTGGGGTGGCGCAAATGAGAATGGATCTTGCGATTTGGGGGAAGCTGGCTCGAAGGAAGAACCACCTTCAAAGTCGCCCCAGTCATCATTGTCACCAGTGTCGTTTCCTTGGTTTGAAGAAGGAATAAGACCCTGGAGATGGTTTGTCGACGGTGGCTGCTGCGATGAGCCGCCTGAGGCCGGGATGTTGGTTAGGTCACTGAAGAACCCAAAGTCTGATGTCGCGGGTGGGCCGGGCTTCGCAGGTGCTACTGACTGTTGCTGCTGGCTGGGAGGAGGGTCGGCCCCAAACTCCGCAAAAAGGTCCGCCGACATTGTCAATCCAAGAGCACGGAAGGCGTGGTGTGGGAAGGCAAGACTGGTGTTTGGTCAGGAAGTAGTACTAGCCCAACAGCCTAGCCGAAATAGTGGGTCGACAATTGGAGCTATCCAATCCCGTCCCATCAACCTTGACTATCTTCACAAGGGATGATTTACATGCAAGCTTTTACATTGCCTGCTGAAGCAATCCACGAAATGAGACTTTAGTAATTGTATCGCTGTGACTGTAGAGTCTTGCGTCGGGTCAGTATGGCTCAAAGCTATGGCCATCTAGCTGTCCGTTCCGTAGCTGTGCATTTACCACCTGTCCGTCTCCTACCTATCCGTTCTCTAATTGCCCGTTTTCTAATTGTCCGTTCTCTAGTTATCCGTTTTCTAGTTGTCCGCTTACTACCTATCCATTTCCTAGATGTCCGTTTCCCAGCTGTCCTCTTACTACACAACTATATGTTTCCTAGTTGTCCGCCATCTAATTATTCACTTACCTACTATCTACTTACCTACTGTCCGTTTCCCATGTCCGTTTACTAGCTGTCCATGTCCTAGCTGTTGTTAAGCGCATATCTTGATTGGAAGTAATATGAAACTTCTAGTGTCAAGGTTCTTGTTACTTGGTTTTCGCACATAGAGTGACGGGGTGAGCTGGACGATAGCTAGGTAAGTAGAATATCTGTAGTGTCCTTATACTCGAAGCTTAAGTTGAACACATCGAGCCATAGGGATTCGATGCCTATGCTATATACTAAATGAATGTTCTACGTTGTCCTATGCGGGGTATATTGTGGGACATCGTGGGATTCCGCGGGACGCAGGGCGCTCATGCGCCATTGGTCCTGTATGCCTTCGTTCGTTCATAACGCCTTGACATGGGCACCTTTGTCCATTCTTTCCATATCTTAGCACTGTCTCTCTCTTCAGATTCGCAGCATTTGTCCGTGTACTAGCTGCCCGTTTACTTGCTGTCCGCTTATCACCTACCCGTTTACCTGTTGTCCGTTTACTAGCTGTCCATGTCCTATGTCCGCTTTTTACTTGTCCGCCTGTTACTTGTCCGCCTGTTACTTGTCCGCCTGTTACTTGTCCGCCAACTAGTTTTCCGCCATCTAATTGTTCATTTACCACCTGTCCGTTCTCTAGCTATCTGTTTACCTACTGTCCATGTCCTATGTCCGTGTCTTAGCTGTCTGCCTATTACCTGTCAATTCACTAGTTGTCCGCCAGCTATTTGTCCGCTTCCTATCTGTCCTCATCCTAGCTGTCCGTTTACTATACCTATATATCAGCGCCTAACAGCCACATGGTTACTACAATGTCCGCTTTTCTAGAATCTGTCCAAACAAACAAATGAATGAATAAACAAATATTCAAGCGTGCAATATACGGGAGCACTACGGTCACTAGCCCACAGGTCCGTCCGTACAACATGTCACAAGGAGTCCACTAATCGTCACACTTGGAAGCATCCGTTTTGTCGAACCTAGGAGACAAGCACATATGTACCCTTATCGCATTGGACGTTGCGGTGCTTCAAACAGATATGGCGCCTGGATAGTTGTTGTCCGGTGTCTCGTATTTGAACAGATGTAATGTTAAGAGTCATGTGCTCTTGGTACCCTGCAATCGTGGTGAGGACGATAGGGACATGAGAACACTGTGAATATAAGGACGGGGATGATGCGGACATGAGGACATAAGAACATGCGGACATGAGGACATGAGGACATGAGGACATGAGGACATGCCGATACGAAGATATGAGAGAAAACACCAGGATTGGACATGGGCTGGAAGCTCACATGCCATCGGCAACACCACAGCCATTCACGAAGAGGACAATAGAGTTCAGTATTTGTTCATTGCCCACCCATGTTTTCATTCATATCATTATGGAAACTATGGAAGGGAGACGCCAGGACCCCAGACCGTTATGCATGACACATTTAAAAAGTCATCACAGCTTTTCCGAAGCAACCACATCCCCAGAAGCAGGTATCTAGAGACGAAAGAAGAGAAACAAGCAACCCAAAAACCGAGCGCTTATTTCTTGGAAGCCTTGACGGCGGCCTTGGTGACCTTGCCGGCCTTGTCGACCTTGGCGACGGACTTGATGACACCGACGGCAACGGTCTGACGCATGTCACGGACGGCGAAACGACCAAGAGGAGGGTAGTCAGTGAAAGCCTCAACGCACATGGGCTTGGAGGGAACCATCTTGACGATGGCGGCGTCACCAGACTTGATGAACTTGGGGGAGTTCTCAACAGACTTTCCGGTACGGCGGTCAATCTTCTCGAGGAGCTCAGAGAACTTGCAGGCAATGTGGGCAGTGTGGCAGTCGAGGACTGGTGCGTAACCGGCACCGACCTGACCGGGGTGGTTGAGGACGATGACCTGGGCGTTGAAGGACTCGGAAGCCTTGGGGGGGTCGTTCTTGGAGTCACCGGCAACGTTACCACGACGGATCTCCTTGACGGAGACGTTCTTGACGTTGAAACCGACGTTGTCACCGGGGACACCCTCGGTCAGCTGCTCGTGGTGCATCTCGACGGACTTGACCTCAGTGGTGACACCAGCGGGGGCGAAGGTGACGACCATACCGGCCTTGATGATACCGGTCTCGACACGACCGACGGGAACCGTGCCAATACCACCGATCTTGTACACATCCTGGAGGGGAAGACGGAGGGGCTTGTCGGTAGGACGGCTGGGGGGGTCGATGGCGTCGATGGCCTCGAGGAGGGTCTTACCGGTGGCCTTGGACTTGGTCTCCTTCTCCCAACCCTTGTACCAGGGGCAGTTGGTGGAGGCCTCAATCATGTTGTCACCGTTGAAACCGGAGATGGGCACGAAGGGAACGTGCTTGGGGTTGTATCCGACCTTCTTGATGAAGTTGGAGGTCTCCTTGATGATCTCCTGGTAACGGTCCTCAGACCACTTGGTGGTGTCCATCTTGTTGATGGCAACGATGAGCTGCTTGACACCGAGGGTGTAGGCGAGAAGGGCGTGCTCACGAGTCTGGCCATCCTTGGAGATACCAGCCTCGAACTCACCAGTACCGGCAGCGATAATGAGGATAGCGCAGTCAGCCTGGGAGGTACCAGTGATCATGTTCTTGATGAAATCACGGTGACCGGGGGCATCGACTAGATAAAGAGTTAGTGAACGGAGGTCGTCGTCATCCTCATCAGGATCTGGCTGCTGGGTGAGTTGTTCATGCTGCTGCTGCTGGCTGGCTTGCTGCTTCTCTACGATCTCTTTGTGCTTCTTTTTGCTCTTGTGCCGCTCAAGGTCAGATTTGCTGGTGCAGGCCTTCTGGCATGGCTCGCAAAAAAAAGAGCGATTTGCGATGGCGGATGCGCGGGATGCTCTCAGCCTCTCGGCAGCTGAGGAGAGGGGCTTCACAACCTTGCCGCCCCTTTTTTCAGCCTCAAGATGAGCCTCAGACTTGCGATGATCATTGAGGGCATATTGAGTGGCGGCATCGAAGTTGCAGACCTCGCATCGGAACCTTTGAAGCTCCTTAGCCTTCCTGCGAACACCTGCGGCAATCTCATTGACCCTCCTAGGGTTCTGAGCGGCCCATGCATTGTGTTGAGACAGGTTGTTGGCGAGGTAGGCTTCCTCATCTTCCTCACGCTGCCTCTTGCGGTAGCGTTGTGTCTTGGCTGCATCGCGTTTGAGGCGATATCCTCGAGCGGCAATGAGCTCCTCTTCCGTGAGGGTGATGTCTGCACGCACGCTCTCGGAGAGGGAGAGGTGGGTGCATCCTGGCTCCCAAGGCATCCTATCTCGAGGCCAGAGAAAAAAGTCAGGGATGTACTCAACATCCATGATCATCTTGACGCATGCGCAGAAGATGATGGTGAAGACTGACTCTAATGCAAGGAAGCGGCCGCGGAGAGAGGGAACATGTTGCGCCAGAGGTACATCCGAGTAGCACAACATACCAAAAGTTGTGGAATACCCCAATTTTTGGGCGCGCTCAACAAGAAATGGCATGACGCCGGTACGGTTGAGGTACCCAGTGTATCTCGACCGAGCCCCAGCCTCTGCATTGGTGGCTGACCCGATATATAGAATGGGGGGCAGCTCAGGATGTTGGCAGATGAGGGAGTACACAGCCCACCTCTTCTGGCGTGAGGGAATAGGAAGGCCATGGAAGTAGTCGATGCTTGGGGGGGTGGGTGCAGAGAGCACCGATGCCAGCCCAGGAGCAGCGGAGAGGGGGTACATGCTGCAAATAGGATCCCACCTCAAACGCGATGGAAAGAGTGACTTGATCTGACCGCTGATGAACCAGCCAGGAAGAGAGAGGTCGAGCAGCCGAAAGCCCGCGTCATCGATGTGTGCTTCAACGCTGCCAGAGGCAGGGTCGTAGAACGACTGCATGATGAGGTGGCTTGAGGAGGGTTGAGGCAGAATAAGGCAGAATAGGAGCAGGATGCAGCCGACGCAGAGGCGATGCAGAAGTGAGGTGATCCAGGATGCTCGAGGATGAAAGGAAGAGGAGGAGAGCAGGAAGAAAATAGGCTTTTACAGGATGGGGGGCTACCCCACCTTCCTCTCGAGAAGGTGAGGCATACATGGAAGGAGCAGCCATAAACAAAGAATTTCTCCCCGCAGCAGCGACGGCAAGCAAGCAGCATACATAGGGAAGGCATGAACAAAACAACAATAAATCATGGAAAGAGAGGTGTAAACATACTGCAACAAGTCAGCAACACGAAGGCATGAGAGGGGGATGAGGCTCAGATACAAACCTGACTGTTACGTAATATTTAGGCGTTTCGAACTTCCAGAGGGCGATGTCGATGGTGATACCACGTTCACGCTCGGCCTTGAGCTTGTCAAGAACCCATGCGTACTTGAAGGAACCCTTTCCGAGTTCGGCGGCTTCCTATGAGGCTTGTCAGCATCGTGTAGGTAAAGAAGAGAGAGTCAAGGGCCAAGAGGAAATGTGGAAGCGTGAGGTTGATGTTGTGGGAGGTTGGTGGGGGAATTGTATGTGCGTCATGGTGTTGCGGTTCGCGAAAGCCGCATCCAGACTAGCGCTAGCGCGTAAAAGTTCGCACAACCCCACCACCCAAAAAATGCCCCTCATTGCGATAAGCCCGAAAATGGCCGCGCGCTCAGAAGTTGCAATGGGCAGTGTCGGGACTGCCGATGAAAGAAAAGTCATAGCATACCTTCTCGAACTTCTCAATGGTACGCTTGTCAATACCACCGCACTTGTAGATCAAGTCTGTATCCCATTGTGAGCGTCTTGACCCCGCAGTGTTTCGGAGAGGGGAGGCTTACGTCCGGTGGTGGTCGACTTGCCGGAGTCGACGTGGCCGATGACGACGACGTTGATGTGAATCTTTTCCTTACTGCATTGTTTGTTAGTTGTCTGGTTGGAGACAAGGGCGGGTGGCAAGCTCGAGCTGCGACTGTGGGCACAATCGAGGGGCCTGAGAGGCGCAAGGTGGGGGTGAAGGAGGGGGGACAAGAACTTACCCCATGTTGGCGGTAGTGTGTTGTTTTGGATGAAGTGAGGAAAAGCTGTTGAATACTCAGATTTACAGCGCGCGGTGTAAGGTATGAGTTGGACGAAGAGAAGAATTGGACGATGGAGGGGTCGAGTGTTGCTAATATAGCTGGAAAGCCTGGTGGGTCCGTGCTAGTTTTCGGCGCTAGCCCCCGGTTGGGCTACGAAAACTCCTTCACTGGCAACGAAATCTGTAGGCAGAGAGGCAAAACAGCCCCGCCTGATTGGCCCTGGCTGATGTCGAGCCCTTTGCGTACTGCTGACCGCCCGCCATGTCCTCGCCACAGCCGCAGTTGCCTCACGCGAGCCTGTGAGTGCATCGTCACTGCCCATCCCTCAGCCCTTTTGGCGGATGACTTCATTCTGCCAGCCATCTGGGACACGGTGAGATTGCTTGGGCACATTCACAGTCTGCGCAATTCCACCCTCCTCCCTCTCTTGCCCGTACACACGGAAAAACTCACGCCAAAAACAACCACTGACGCCAGCCTTGGGCGCGCACTGAGGCAGCTTGGGTTTCACTTTTGCCGCACTGCAAAACTTTTGGCGGGGTACTTGAGATTGCCATCATACTGTGTACCCAGCCCCACCACTAGCCGAGTCTGATGTGGCCTTGGCGGCAATTCTGCCCACCCTTATGCACACCACCGTGTTCATACCTGCTTTTCTTCCACTAGTCGCCCTCTGCGTTGCTTTTGCCCTCTCTTTGCCATTGGACATTGACCTGCCAGATCAATCGGCCTCCGCTGAGCCCCCAAGCCTCGTCATAGACCCTCGCTATCTAGTACCTACGTATGTACCCACGCATATCCAGAGCTCTGGGCCCCGCCTTCATGGCCTTCGCCGCCCTCGACCGACCATGGAACTCGAGTCTGTTACTGACAATTGACTCAGTATTTCTTTCTCTTTCCAAACTTCTCGTCACACCGCTCGTACACACGCGCTAGAAGATTTTAACAAAGAATTAACTGCCGTCACATAGTGTTCCAAGTTCCTTAGCTCTCCTACAGCTACTTAGCGGGACATGCTGCACGCCCAAATTCTCCACGGTCACAAATCCACGTGCTCAACCTGCCCTTACATGTGTACTCTCCATGTGGGCCGCCGAAAATGAAAGCCTGACCGTAAAGATTTTTGAAACTACTCTTGCAGATCCAAATCTCCAACCAGCCGTCAATAATACCACCAGATTCTTGTCGTTCGCTACACCAGAACCTTGTGATATTATCAATTCTTCGTAATTCACGTTCACGAGTACTCGTCGTATGACAAATTCCAGATTCAGCATACGACTCTCGTTGGTCAGGTCTTGAGCTTTTCGAAATCGACGTGGGACAATGATGGTTCAATTTCGATCTTGCTCTGATTCCATCTACACTGGCTACTCCTTCTGAAGCCCAACCATCCATCGATACGATAGAAGCATGCTAGGATGAAGCTCGTGGCTGATGTCTGATGAGCAATCTCCCCACGTACAATCCTGGTGTTTCCCCTCCCGCCACATGGTACTTATTCTATATACTTAGGGACTCGTATAGTATGTGCTAGACAGACAGCTAGAATACAGGCAGCTAGGACAGCGGACAACTAGGACAGCGGACAGCTAGTAAACGGACAACAACCATCTAGGTGGCACATCTATCCGATATTTGTCCTAGTTGTCCGCTGTCTTAGTTGTCCGCTGGTATGCATTTAAATAGATATAATTTTGAAAGTCATAACTAACTATGCTTCAGGTACTTTGTAATCGTGTGTGGTGATTTGTACATAAGGACAATGAGGACAATGTCGACATAAGAACAATAGTGACGATGTGGAAATGCGGACATGCGGACATAAGAACGACAATGATGATGTGGACATAAGAACGACAATGATGATGTGGACATAAGAACGACAATGATGATGTGGACATGTGGACATGCGGACATGTTTTACTGTCTAAAGGTCAAGCTCCAGATCTTACTCCAATCACAAACACATCACTGAACCGTCTGTAACGCTTCAGCACCTGGGGTACAGGGAATTCCATGGTATCTATCTCATAGCCAATCTATGCACATACCCCATTCAACAATGCACATATTCCCGTTCCATCGCACTCAAAAGCCTAGTTATCCCAAACATCATTCAACAACCACAACTGGCCCGCCCACTGCTCCTTAACAGTCGGCCAAATGAGCTCAGGCGGCAAAACAAACCCGCCTCCCGCCGCATCCTGGGGGCTTAGCTCCATAGTCCACGAGTGCTCAGCACCATGCACAGCGTAGTGGTGGTCCCTCGAGTTACCCGTCGAGAAATACAGAATCTGACATCCAGGTCCAAACTCATATGTGACGTTTCGCGCGCTGCCCGCTTGGATAGCTTTAGCAGTGCCGCCCGCCACCTCGAGCATGCGCGGAAGCGTTTCGGGGAGCGGGTCGCAGGAGAAGCCCCAGGGGGTAAGGATGAGCTGGCTGTACGAGTGGAAGTCGATGAAGGACCGGATGCCAGCGCCTGTGCTGGAAAGCTTAGCGGAGAGGCCGTCCATGGCTTGGTTCTCCGGTGTGTCGCCTGCGGCTTCGCCACGGTACGTCTGGCCGCACGGATCGGGCGTTGAACCACCGTCTGGAGGCGTGGCGTCCCATTCAAACTTCCAGTTGCGGTTGCCGTCGGTGCCGAGACAGGTCGTGTTTAGTTCTGGGCGCGGCTGCCGGTTCTTGCGCCAGAGGCGGTCGTTGGTTTGTGTGTATAGGAAGCCGTCTGGATTGTGGAAGGGGACGAGGTAGAAGTCGTAGTGGTCGAGGAAACTAGTTACGTTTGCATCGCCTTTTTGGTACCCGTCAATAAGCTGGTAGGCTAGGTACTCGATGACTGAGAGCGTTAGCTGGTATTCTTTTTTTTCATGCGTGTTCTGCTTACCCATCGTGGAGATCCATTCTCTTGCATGAACTGTAGCATGCCAAAGAATAATGGGTTTTTCTTCTTGTGCTGCATCCTCAGTGCTCTTGTCACCAAACAAATGGAATGCCCAGATTGTCCGGTTCTCATAACTCTGACCAATTGAAAACTTCTCAGAGTTGTCAGGGAATGCTGCAACAAGATCGTCCCAGTACTGGAGGTGGTCGGAATAAGCATGGTAAGTGTCGAACCACGATAGATCTGGGAGCTGGCCTGTCGTATGCAAGTCACGCTTGTATACGGCTTCCTTATCCGTAGAGCGAATGTATTTGCCCAAATCCGAGTTCACCAGGCGAGCATTCAACCCCAGTGCACGAAAAGAGTCGATTTCCTCGGGGGGAATAGCAACTGACAAGGTGTTGCGGATCGGATGGGTATGGTAGTTGGAGAAGCGCTTGTTAATATCATGAGCTTCTTCGGCAGAAGATGGCGTAATGGAGTAGATCTGGTAGCCATCGTAGCTTGGGCTGGCACTGCGAGACACAAAGCTAGCGTCGTGTGCGAAAGGAGACGCTGCTGCCAATTGAGCGGCCACCACCAACTTTGACAATCTCATTTTGAAGTTCAGAAAGTTGACAAGACGGCAACAAGGTACTACAACATCGCATGCACTTCTTAAATACATTTTAGACCCCTGCTGTAACCTTATCTACGCGTCGGGAAACTCGGTGCAATGATGGAATGTCGCCATGGACCTGTCGTAGCTCGCACAGCATTCCCGCGTTCACTTGCATCACTGGAATCATATTCAGTAGGTGGAGCGTCGTTCGCCCGCTAGCCAAGACGATGCCCAGGCGTTTGTATACTTATGTACCCCCAGCTTCCTGATCTAGACGCATCGCCAAGGAGCAAGGCAGGCCGGGTATGCAACTCCCCCTCAACCCCGGGTATATTGCTGATCCCGTCGAAAGCCGTTGAGAAGCCGCATCAAGCCCTAACCTTTAACTAATCTTTAGCCTCATGTTTGATTTCAAAGATCACTTGAAATTTGCATCTTCTTTTTCTTGAGAGACGAACTATTTTCAGTACAATGCTCCTGAAGAGATGACATTGGTGTTTTGATGACGTCGCAATGGAAACCATCTCTATGGTTCACGTGGATTTGCTTGTTCCACACATGTGCGCACAGCAAGCAGAAGTAAAAGCTTATACAACAGGCGCATAGGCGAATAGGACTTGCGATTATGAATAAGGTTTTGGTACACAAATACCGTAAGCACGCTTGTGCTGCATGCTTGGCCAACTTGCCTATATGAGCCAGTAATCCTAACCCCTCTACTATGTTCCTTGAATATACATGCATTCCCATTGCCACATCACACAATATTCTTAGTATTCAAAACTTCACTAATGTCTTCGTACTCTACACCACGACCACGATAACAAGAAAACACAGGGTGGAACTACACATTCATGATCAGCCCCCGCTGTTGCGCAATGACACTCAAATTCAAAAGCAACACAAGCAGCAAGCGAAATCACCAAGCAAGAGCCCCAAATCGCATTCAACAACCCAAAATGTAGAAAAGATTCTGCTACCTCATCACACAGTGGCGACCGCGGAACAATGAATCGTAAACATCCACCCATTTAGGCATAGTGCCTACGAGTCATAGAATCTCGGTATTTAGAGAACGACATCCTACTCACAAGACATATCCAACCTCAAGCCAAAGGAATCACAACACCAATCTCTAACCCCAACTTGGCCCTGGATCCATCACCTCTCCAACCAACTCCCACCCAACCCAAACATCACCACAGCCATGCCTGCAATGCTCGATGACCCCACATCTCCCCCAATCAAGCGCACAACCCCAATTCCCCCCTTCACCCCGACCTCCGTTACCCTCCGCGACGGCACCACCCGCGCCACCATCCTCCCCTTCACCTCGCCCTCGCAGGCCCCTCCCTCCCTCCTCTCCTTCCTCTGCCGCCAACTCGCCCTCGAAATCGCCGCTGGCGACACCTACCCAATGCTCGACCCTTTACCTCTTGAAGCCTTTGGTCCTTACTGGTTCAGCACCTTTGCTGCCGTCATGGTGCTTGGCGAGGGGTTGAGTGTGGAGAGTGTATCGCAGCTGGGAGAGGAGGAGTGGGAGGAGAGATGCCTAGGGAGTTTTTATGTGAAGGCTAATTATCCGGGGAGGAGCAGCCATGTTTGTAATGGCGGGTTCTTGGTGAATTCTGCGAAGAGGAATTTGGGTGTTGGGAAGGCGTTGGGGAGGGCGTATTTGGAGTGGGCGCCTAGACTGGTGAGTTTTCCTTTTTTTTTTTATTACGGATGATGATGGTGATGGGGAGCTGATGGGAGAAACAGGGATTCACGTATTCTGTGTTTAATCTAGTGTACGAGACGAATGTTGCGTCGTGCAGGATTTGGGATTCGTTGGGGTTTGAGAGGATTGGACGGGTGAAGAAGTGTGCGGTTTTGAAGAGTTTTCCGGGGAGGAAGGTGGATGCCATTGTTTATGGGTATGATTTTGAGGAGAATGGAGATAAATAGGTGGTGTGAAAGTGTGGGATATGTTGGATTTGGTATCTAAAACAAGAAAGAAAGAAAAATCGACTATTTTCGACTTAAGAGGACCATTTCAATTCCTCCAGCTTCTCCACGCCATATGGTACGCTCGGCGTACTCCAAGCCGCGCCCTCGGCACCCTTGATTTGAGGCACAGGCTTCAAAATGCTCAACCTCTTGCTATCAAATGCACTGTTCTCAAAACTCTGGTACCACCCACAGTTCTCCTCGAGGTATTGTCCAATAACCTTTTTCCAGCCCTTGTAAACCGTTACTAGCAAGTCAAGCACATGGTGACTTCCGCGCATATCACCCCACTGGAACCTCTCCTGGCACTCCTTAACCGTCTCAAGCGGATAGAGCCCAACATCCTCACGCAGTGCATATGCATTCACACCAACAAGCGAAGAGTGAACCTGATAGCTTCCTCCCTTAACCGCGCGGTCACGCAGGGCCTGCATTGCGCCTACAGCTCCAAGGACTCCAGTCGACATATCTGAAATAGGCAGACTAGGCAGCACAGCCTCGTTCTTCGGGAGCTGTTGCGTAATTTCCAGTGCCTTACCTGTGACGTACGCGGAGCCAGCTGCAGCATCAGCAATTTGCTGCCAGCCAGGGCGCTCCTTGTAGTATCCGTCTGGTCCATAGCAGTTCTCAGATACATAGACGATGCCCTTGCCTCTCTTACCGGCCATCTCGAGCATGTCGTCGAGACCTAGACCGTACTTGGCCATCTTGCCCATGCGGAAACCTTGGATGAAGACGTCGGCGTCTGCGAGGAGGGATTGCAGATGTTTCCTGTCAGACTCTTTGCGTAGGTCTACGGTTGAAGTACGCTTTCCGGCGTTGAGCGTGAGTTGCATGATGTTGATGTCGGGGAGATGGGGTGGGTTGAGGCGGATGACGTCTGCACCGAATGCTGCGAGGATGGTGCCGACTTCTGGGCCAGCAATGACGCGGGTGAGTTCGACGATTTTTACGCCAGCGAGGGGCCTGGGGTCTTGTGGGTTCAGAGGTGGGAAGCTGACGGGTGGTGTGGGGATAGCTTGGTTCTGTTGCTTGACGTTGACGAGTGGGTGTGCGGCTAGTGACTTGCCCATTGTCGACTCGTTCCATTGCTGGGGTGTGAAGCAGATGGAGCCACAGAGGCCGTTCATCAAGTTCTTGAGTTCCAGCTCCGCAGGGCTAAATTTCTTGGTGTGTTCTGCAATGAGCGCTGCAGCTTCTTCGTTGGACGAGACCGGAGTGCTGGGGTCGATACCGATCATCTCGAGGGTTGGAGGAGCATTCATACTTCCATGAAGGGAGTACCATGTCTCAGGGTCTTTGGTAGGATATAGAGCGGTTGCACGGTATTTGAGCGGTGTGTCTGTCCAGCCCTGCTCCCAGTCTGGAAGCAATCCACCAAGCTTCTTTTGTGCTGACATGCTCAAGGCATCTTCTCCGTTGAGAAATGCCGTGGCAATGCAACCGAACCACATTGCAGCGTGAGTAGTGTTCACAGTGATCTCGCGCTTGTCGTCTTTGGCGCCTCTTATTGCGAGTATCTCATCTCCGAGGACACCACACATAGCATGCAGGGCAGCAGCGACGGATGTTGCCTTGATGGGTCCTGGGATCACAGGATACTCCTCACCAGTGAACTTTACTTTTGAGAGAATGCTTTCATCTTGGGTGAAGCCGGGTGTTTGTGATACGAGCTGACGGAAGATGCGTGCGGTATCTTGCGGGACGGGAACAAAGGTCTTGTCTGTGTATGTTCCAGGGCCATAAACATCTGGGATGCGATTTGAAGTGGCCATGATGGGTGGATAAACGTGATTAACAGTAGAACAGATTAGGGTATAATGAATAAATGAAACTGTGTGATGAAGTGTTTTGGTAGAGTTGTGGAAGATGATGAGTAAATGTTAGTCTACTTGCCCAAGGCCTCTCTTATATCGTCTATCTTGAAGTTCTCTGACCAGGTTCTTCAACTACAAGATCCTGCAGAATCTACGGATACGTGCCTCCGATCCAGTAATGAAGGAGATAGTTCGGACGTACTTCATCATTTCCTCCCTCATCCTCGTACGAATACCATCATCCGTGCAGGGCTATGAGGTGTGCCGCGCTATTCCATATTTGCTGTGTAGTAGGTTGGCCGAGATCTCCCGCGCGCCACTTTTCCTTGCACGGGCATGACCTCTGCGAGCTTGCATCATATTTTCAAACGTTGCTGAAAGATATTTTCAAATGTGATGCAGGAACGGGGTCCAGAGATATCGGTCCGGTCCGGTCAATTGGCGATCACATCGGCGGTCTGACATCATTCGGTGATCAATCGGTGTTATGGTCTCTCGTGCGAACGCCTCTTGGCAGGCACAGCGAGTTGCAATGGAATGCTTGCAAGTAGTAGAAATTTATATGTACAAGATGGGAACATATTGCTTAGGTCCGAGTATATTCAAGTCATCGATTTTCATATCTCCTATTCAGAATGCCACACTCAACAACTTCAGTGCCAATTCAGCACATCACTGTCATCGGCAGTGGCTCAATCGGAGCATCATGGGCTGCTCTCTTCCTTGCACAAGGCCTCAAAGTGACAGCCTTTGACATTAATCCCGCTGCCGAAGCAACACTGCGAAAGCTCGTCAAAAACGCACTCCCTGTGCTTAAATCTCTGGGCTTACTCAAGAACCCTAATACATCTCCCGAGCAGATCACTTTCACCACCGATCTCGCTACAGCCCTCAAAGACGCCGACTTTGTGCAAGAGAATGGACCGGAGCGGCTTGATCTCAAGCAGCAACTGTTCAACAACATGGCCGCCTTTGTGCGCCCCGATACCATCATCGCTACCTCATCAAGCGGCCTGACTTGCACATCCATCCAGTCTGGTATGGGCGCGAATACACACCCAGAGCGCATCGTAATCGGACATCCCTTTAACCCACCGCATTTGATCCCGCTCGTAGAAGTTGTTGGCGGCGAGCAAACCGCGCCAGAGACGATTGAGCGGACAATGGCATTCTACACAGCTATCGGCAAAAAAGCTGTACACGTCAAGAAGGAAGTAGTTGGACACATTGCCAACCGACTACAAGCAGCACTCATGCGTGAGATGCTGCACATGGTTCAGAACGATATTTGCAGCATCTCAGATATTGACGATGCCATGGCGTATGGGCCAGGACTACGCTGGGGTATTATGGGTCCTAATGCGCTATTTCATCTTGCAGGCGGCGAGCAGGGTGCGCAGCACATGGCGAATCATCTTTTGGGACCGCTGACTACGTGGTGGGCACAAAAGGATCCTGTACTAGATGATGATCTGAGGAAGAAGTGGGTTGAGGGCACGACGGAAGCAATTGCTGAGAGGAAATTTGATGACTTAGTCACACAGAGGGATTCAGAATTGGTTAGGCTATTAAATTTAAGGAAGGAATGGGATGGTTATGCGGAAGAGAGGAAGAACTAGTAGAATGTAAGACTAGGACAAGATAAATTGATACCCTTTGGAATTTACTTGACAATTTCCATCGTCGTGATTACATTAAAGTCAATCTCTGTAGTACATCGACTATCATCTACTCAGAACATTACAATGAACTCCGCATATCAAAATGATATTTTGAATTTGTTTTCCCATCTACGATTATGCTCTGAAAATAATGACGTCATCCCACGTGGCGCTGCAGACCAGGGGCTACGTAGCGGCGTTGGACCCTTCGGTCAAACTGTCTCTTTTTACATACACGTACATCTTTTTTGCCTCTCTACATGATCTACAAAATTCAAACTGAAGTTTACGTCACAGGGTGATGTTGACATATCAGCTCCGTTGAGATGTTTTCCTGGAGAGATGGTAGGTTTACCGTGACGGCGCACGCACAAGCTCGGCCGAACAAACTAGTACGCCCGACTTTGCAAACGTGCACGAAAAGTGGGATGGGTATGAAAGACGCGTATGGAGTCGGTGTGTGGTGGATCCGAGTTTGGCCCGAATAGGTCTGTAGTGGTAACTGGAGTGGTATGTATGTATATAGAAGGTTAAGGATCTGGGAAGTGGAAAACTAATACCTCACGAAAATTTGCCAACTCTGTATCTTCTTCAATAACTTCGAATTTCTTTTCACTGCACAAATCAGACTACATCGAATCATTACACTGGGATATCCTACAACGCACACTATGCCGTCAATCACTGAGCTACCCCAGAAAGCTCCATCAAAACAACGTCTCTACATCCTCGACGCATCACTATCCTCACCTAACCACTCTGGCGGCCGCATAGTCTCCTGCAATACAGATGGCAGCGACTTGCAGCCCGTCGTCTCGCCGCTCCCAACGCTGCCAGACGGACTAACAATTGATCACAACAATGGAACTATGTGGTGGACAAACATGGGCACTGCGCTCTCCACCAACACAGGCAGTATAGAGACAGCCTCACTCGACGGCTCCAACCGCCGGATTATCGTCCCTACTGGCACAAAAGGCGTCTGGACGCCCAAGCAAATCACTCTAGCAAAGGAAAGTCGCACTCTTTACTGGTGCGACCGTGAAGGCATGAAAGTCATGCGCATGCCACTGGCAACGGAGGAGCCTGAAGTACTCATATCAACAGGCAATCCAAATATTGCAGCAGATGCAGCAGATACGCGGAATTGGTGTGTCGGTATTGCTGTCGACGAACGCAGAGGTTGGTTCTACTGGACGCAAAAGGGGGCATCAAAAGGAAATGCCGGTGCCATCTACCGCGCACGCATCGATAACACGGAGGTGCGCGAGAAGGTTTTCGAGAACCTACCTGAGCCAATTGATCTAGAGCTTGATGAGGAGAATGCTGTGTTGTACTGGACGGACCGTGGTGATCCGCCCAAGGGTAACACATTGAACAGAGCGTTTGTTGGAGGCGGCGAGGAGCCAATTGGGGGAATTGAAATACTTGCAAGCCGGTTTCATGAGACTATTGGGCTTGCATTAGACCTGGAGAAGGGCGTTGTGTATGTAAGTGACCTTGCGGGAGGCGTGTATGTGGTTGATCTTCAGACACGAAAGAAGAAGGTATTATTCCCCGAGTTAGGGGATTTGACTGGCATTGCGGTTTTGTAGATATTTTCAATACATAACTCCAGCATGATGCCATTTCATACATTCGTTTAATCTATATTCGTTCAGCCCTTATTAAGGCCTGGGCGATTTACTCAGATTTAGTGAAGAGGGTTTTGGATGCGCAACATGATATATCGAATATACCAAAATTAAATTTTGATTTGTCTCTTCATCCAGGAGGCTTGGTGTGCTAACATTTGCTCAGATGGTGTCAGTCTCGCTATACTGTGTAGCACTCGGTTCGGCCGTTACGGTGATCCCTGCAAAACAAGGCCAAAAAAATCGGCAATCCACTAGAGGTCTTGCAGATGAGAACGCCAAAAAAACTGATGATATGACCTAACCAGGGGTCGAACCTGGAATCTCTTGATATCGAACTGAATCGTAGTCAAGCGCCTTGCCATTGGGCCATTAGGCCAGTTGTTCTGATGATAGAGGTCTTTAAAACACTATCGAATATATACGCTTTTCCAAAATTTGCACCGCAGCACTGAACTGGCGGGGCATGCACTCAACGTCATCTGCCCCACTATACTCTTTCTCTCTAATTCGACCACACACGCATCGTTTCAGCACCCACTACCTCGCATCATGGCTTTCTCACGATTAGGCAGAAGTCTGGTCTTGTGCTTGCTCTTCATCAGCACTGCCGTAACTTGAACACTGTTCCTTCACATTTGCCTTTCCCCGATTCCAACGCTCTTTGCATCCTATAGCAATCGCACAAACTTCTATATCACGATCGCCAGAACCATGTCACGAAGAAACAGTGCCATGTATACCCCTCATCCGCTGACTGCGCAATTCGATAGCGCAAAGTTCATGGTTGGCGGGGGAGTGGCTATCTTCCATCTCGCAACTGGACGCGTGGTACTATGCAGCTACGAACAACACGGGCGCAAAGTATATTTTTTGCCCAAAGGACGACGAGATGCAGGTGAAGAGAGTGGGACAGGTGCAGAGCGAGAGGGGTACGAAGAGGTGGGTCCCAAAACAAGTCTATCGGCATTTTCCCGAGGAAAAAAAGAGTTTGTAGATTATTTTGGCAAGAGCTAATGCAATACGCAATATACACAGTCAGGGTATCGAAACCGGCTTCTCCCTCTACCAACAAAGCATTGCCAACCGCAAGCTCATCCACGTGTCCATGCTGCGACGCATACCGCCGAGCCCGTTCTGTTACAGTTGATGCCATTGCGAGAGTATCAGTATGTGGTTTATTGGTACATTTCGGAGACGCTGCCGCCGTTACTCGAGGGGGATCTCGAAACAGAACCAGGATCGCCGTATAAACCTCCACCGCGTTATCCGGAGAATCTTTCATTGAGGGAGAGAATTGCGATGGAGCCACAGGGGTACGAGCCTAGACATCACGAGGGCACGGGCGTGGATAATATGGAGAGGCAGTTCAAGAGCGAGTTATGCAGTGTAGAAGATGCGATAAGAAAGTTGGGCCAGGGCCACATGATGGGTGAAGCTATGGCGGATGTAGTTAGGAAAGGGTGGGAAGGAATCCAAAAGAGGTTCGAGATGGAAGATGCAGCCACGCAGCAAAGTCCCGAAGCAGTTTGAACCTTCCGAGTTTGTTAATTTGGAGATTGCGCATCGCAGGGTATTCAGCACCATATCGCAACTTTCACATGCCACCCAACCTCTAAGTTTTTTTTCTGTACCGAGGGGCCTACGTCACTTGGATGTTGCTGTTGTAAACAAAAACTCCCATGGTCTAGACTCTGGCTATCTGCCGGCAGCAGCATGCCATGCATACTGTAGAGTACCTACGCCTGCCTATACCTTAGCGAATCCTTCTATACATACAAGGTTCCCACAGGAACATCAATAGTCCCAATATTATCCTGGTAAGACCCTGTGCCACATTAACCGAACCACTACTGTACACCTAGAGTCTTAATCAGAACAGCGAATATTACCTGCGCACGCGACTAAGAAGGAAGGCGACCACGTGGAAGAGCACAGTTGGGGTAAATTAGCCGGTGAGCGAGCCCGGTTATTGAACTACCACGCATATTGCAAGGTCGCGAGAGGCATGGTCGCAGCTTGGTATGCAATGCAGATAGCAAATACCTGATTGACCGTTAAGTTCTTTCCGGTGGGCTGCAATACTAGCACCATGTAATGCTATGGCAATTTAACCACGGACTTCCTACCTGATGTTGTTCGCCATGTTCCAATGCGAAGAGCAAGGTTCATACGTCTGTACGCAGTGGTTGCATCGTCTATACTGCATGTCGCCATGCCTCTCGTCAACATCGAGATTCAGAGATGAACAAACAGCCTAACTGAACAAGATCAACAGAACGCGTGATGACTGCACGTGCATCCGTGTCATATCGATCTGCATGAAAAACAGTCAGCGAGACGGGAGCAAGAAGGGGAATGTTCGGATCGAACTCTCCTCCTCCTTCGCCACAACGCACTTTGACCGGCAAAGATATTACGGTACACTATGCATGCCGCAACCAGACATCTCGTGCCCGTTCTCCAAGACCCTCTAAGAACCCATCTGTTTCAAGTCCACGGACGCCAGGGTTCGCCAAGTAAGTAGAACGTGTGCGTACGTTTGACATTGCCCAAGATACCGGAAGGCAAGGGTTGTCGTGACGACTCAGCGAGCCGTATGTAAACTTTATATGTGTTTTTTCCCGCTCCCGCTTACACAAACACCGGGTAGCCACGGGTGCAACTTTGGGTAAAAGCTGCAGTCGCTGTGTATCAGAAGTACCTATGTAGATACACATTTCTGTGGAGTTTGATACGAAAAAGCGCAAACAAACATGACGGCGGTACTGAATATTCCACCAATCCTCCCAAAGTATTTCCTTTTCCTGGGCCGCGGACATGACATTCTTCTCACATACGTACGCGCCACGCCATCATCTTACCCACTTCATCTCCACCTATCCCCCCTCCCATCCCTACCCACCCAAACAACATACACACTCTCTCCCATACCAAACCACTACAAAAAAAAACCCCACCCACAAGCCTCATTACTTACCGCTCTCCAAAAACATACAACCAGCACCCCATCTCCAATTACACCCCCCACCCCTCCCCCACCTGAAACAACCGGCCCGTTAAGCAACCTAATCAACCGAAAAAAACCCTAATCTGCGCCCCAAAAAAGAAAACAATAAGTAATGATTAGCCCAAGCGAGAGAGAGAGAAAGAGAAGCTAGAGAGAATGACACAGCGCTTACAAACACACCATCACCCCTGTGCCTGAGACGAGTAGGCGCCAGGGCTACCAGGCAGAATAAGCAGCCGGCTCAGAGCGGGCGCCAAAAAGGTGCTAATGTAAGACGGGTAACCTTGGGTACCTTAGAGTTCGGCACGTTAACAAAAAACTTTACTTTGTATGTAACATCGGGACGCCCAGCCAGCCCGCCAGCAAAAAAAAAAAGTCGAGAGAAAGAGCGCGCGCGGTAAGTATACTACTATGTTTCAAAGCGGGCCAATCAACACAAGTAGTCTTGTGTTGCTTAGCCCACTTTGCTGGGTTCAGAATAGGAAAAGGGAAAAAAAAATGCGACGACTTGATGCGCAAGTGTACCAGATGGCTTGGTTTTCTGCATTGTTAGGCATGCTGCAGTAGGACTGCACACACACGCACATGATAGGCTTCGCAGGCTTGCAGCCTGTCAGATACCGGATATGGGCGGGGTATCCACCTACGTGCAGGAAAGGACGATGGTGCAGGCACAGGTTGCAGGCGAGGGGGGCTGGCTAAGCTTGCGCGAGCTAGAAGATGTTAGCGTGGCGATCGCTGCAGGGGTTAGTGGGCGAAGAGTGGATGAAGAAGGGGGTTGTAGGGGAACGAAGGTGGAACATGGGTTTATGGGCTTTAGTTTGATTTAATTCTAGATATCGGTATATTGGAAAATATGTACAAGGTGGAAAGATTGCGAGATGGGTACACCGCCGCCCTTGAGTGTAGGGAAAAACGCCGGATTGGGGCATTTGCCGCGCCATGAAGAGAAGGAAAAAAAAGAGGAATCATACAAACGTGGTGACGGGGATAACATTGAATAGCTAACCATTAGCCCGTTTTGCTCGGGCACACCCACCGAAAGGTTTCCCCGACCACATGTTACGTGTTTTGTCTTCGTGACCTGATCCACAGGATATAAAAAAGGGTCTTAAAAGGAGTGTGAGGGAAATATTGGAGCCATATCAGATGGGTATGATGTGGTTTGAAAAGAAAGGAAGCTAATGTGTACAGCGAAGTAGATGTGCATGTGTAATAATCCTCTTTGTGTTGCGCATCCGAATGTTGATTTCCCCTTCCAAATAAACATGAGACAAGATTTCAACGATCAAGTTATAGACGCTTGCAAAGGAAAAGACATGGTATTGCCGAGTTGGGGCAAGATCAGACATGACGTGACAGGTGCTTTACCACGAGAAGGACTCCTCGCGGAAGTCGACGTTCCACTGGGTCTCGCGGTTGCGGACCGCGCGGCGGAGCTCATCAGCAAGGCCACCGGTACCGCATGTGGTGACACAGGCAGCGCCGATACCCTCTTGCATCTCCTGGTCGACCAAGGCCTGAACGTTGGGTCGACCAGGGAACATTTGAACACTTGAAGAGGGGGAGTGAATCTCCTTGGTGCTGCGGGGGCGGGTGACGAAGAGCAAAATCTTGAGGATCTCGCGACGACGTGGCATGGAGAGGATCTGTGTCATCCATGTACGGATCCACTCCAAGTGCTCAGGCGACTGGATGATCCATACAAGAGTGAGGCGACGGGTAGCAACAGTGCCGTTTGCATAGCCGGCAACGATATCACGCACGTGGGGGACCTGGTGCGTGATACCGATGCCAGCAGCCCAAAGCATGACAGTGCCATAGGAGCTAAGGTCCTCACCACCTATTAGGGTAACCGTTAGCGTAGTTCGGCGGTATTGGTTTAATATGCGCAAATTGCAAAGACTTTACAAAAACAGGATTCTAGACGTACCATAAGGACCCTCGACATAGGCCGAGCAGGAGAATCGGCCGGCAGCGGAGAGATCGGCCTTTTTGAACAGCTTGTCGGTAAAACCTGTGCGGCGGCGGATAATGAAGGACATGCTGGTCTTGTGGTGCTCGAGGATGTCCTGGCGATTCATGGGGAGACCCTTCTCATCGGCAGAGGAAGAGGCAATGCTGAGGTCCTCCTCTTCCTCGCTCCACGCGATGGAGAAGGGGTGGTTGGTCCAGAGACCGACAGAAGGGATGTACAAGTAAGCGTGCTGGCCAGGGCGGAAGTTCCATGGGCGTGCCATGCGGACAGTGACACGGAGGGCATCTCCGGGAAGGACTTCAACGTCGCAGGCAGTGCCACCGTTTCCAACGTTGCGCGTGACAAGACGAACAAATCGCCATGTACGCTCCATACCCCAGAGAGCGATGACTCCGTAGAGCATGCGCTGCTGCTCGCGATCCTTGAGGTGGACCCATACGGCGCCGAGCGAGAGCGCAGCACCGACAATGTGGCCGTGCAAGAAGACCTCATAGAAGGAGTGGCGGATGGGCGAGGGTGACTGGATCAGGAGGAAGACAAATGCGACAGTTCCCTGTACGTGTTAGGGGGCGATGGAAGAGAATCTCACGTGAGACTTACAATGAAACCGCTCATGATGAATTCACTCTTGGTGATTGAGGCTTGAACAGCGACCCAGCCCTCTGCATCTTCGTTAGTACGGATTTGCTTATGATTGGAGTGATTTTGAACTCACTGCTGTGAACCTTGTTGGACATCCAGCAGACGGTGTGGGCAATTGCCTCGAGGACAACGATTCGCCCAAACCAGCGGTGGATCAAGTTCATGGTGTCGAAAGAGATGCCAGTGAGCTTGATGATGGGGTTGTTGCGGCCAGCAAGCAGGAACAAGGGGATCATGTTGATGACGGCCATGATACCGGAGCGGCTGAGGAGCTCGCCGGCACCAGAGGCAAAGCTGCTGTAGTCAATTCTCCACACGCAGAAGCCGATGTTGACAGCAAAGTAGCCGACGAGGAAAAAGGTCTGCAGGCGGCTGGGCAGTGTTCCCACGCCAATGGCAGAGGAGAGCTTGAACTCGCGGTGGTGACGGGTGCGGAAGAGAGGAGCATCGAGACAGTGCTTCTTGAAGGCGGCATAAGTGCGGTTGGGAATGGCGAAGTAGCGCTGGGTGTCGTTGTTCAGGCATGTGACTGTTCGGATGTAGCGCACAAAGTAGAGAATGACTTGGTAGACGAAGAAGACGACGACAATGATCCACCAGATGTATCCAAGGTAGTGCTGTACGTCGACGTTCTCGCGGCCAGCAGTGGGATCTTCTTCTCCGTGGCCAGCGCGCTTGGCGAGGCCCGCGGCAGCTTCCATCAGAGACATGGCTGGAAGGAGTGAGCAGTTGTCGAGAGTAGGGCCAAGATGAGAGGAGGATCAATCGCTGTGGCAGGCGGGGATGACGTTATGTAGGGAGTGTACTCTGTCTTGGCCAGCAAACGACAGATTGGTGCGGTGGAGCAAGGTCTAGAAGAAGCAGTTGATATGGCGTGCGTGGTGACCCAGGCTTAACAGATAGTGCTTTAGCTTGGGGTTGACTGGGTAGGGGTGTGCAGGATTCACGCGAGTTGGCGCAGCGTGGACAACGGCCGAATTGGTCAGGTTAATATGCAGGCGGCCAAGTGGGCGATTGAGTGGAATCCAGATGCCAGGGAGGGTAAGCTGCACTGATGGTCGACTGGGTATGGGTAAATCGCCAACCAGGGGATGAGAGAGAAAGAGCCGGCGGGGGAAGCGAGACCAAGCACCTGGGTTGGACGAAGAAAAGCAGAGCCAGGCGAACCACGGCAATAAAAGAGCGACTATGGGGGTTGAACGAGCGAGTGAGGAGAGGGAGAGAAGAGAAGGCGTCTTGGGCGCGAGGGCCGCGTGGATAAAGGAAAGGAGCGTGGTGGGTTTGATTATTGCTGGTAGCAGCAGCCTCAGGATTGGAGGACAGGGCTGGGGCGGAGGGCAGGGATGGTGCCTGAAGGCGGCCGGCTAGGGCCCCCGGATGCTGAAACGGAACGGAGGCGACGACGAGCGAACGCCACGCCACACAAGAGCCATGGACCAACTGCGCGCTGCACGCTGACGACTCTGTTTCATCGCTCCCGAACTCTCCCTCTCCCTCTCGCTCGCCGTGCTGCTCGCCCGCGTGCGCGTCATCGCGCCCTTCTCCCTCCATCGTGATACACACGCCAACCGTCCGCCACGCCCCAGGCACGCCCGCCCGTACCTGCGCTGCCGACGCACGGCGCCTGGGCGAACAATGCCCCGGCCTGTCACTCTCCTATGCCAGCCTTGGCCCACCCAGGACCACCCTTCGTCATCCATCTATCCACGACTCCTCCGTCTCCGCCCCCGTCTCTTTGCGGTATAACGGCCGTCGTACAGCGGCCTACTTGGACACGCACTCCATCTACCCGTTCCCGCCGGTGCGACCAAGCCAGCGACCGCATCCTCCAAAATCTGCCGCCCGCACATGGGGCGCCACAATCCGCTGTGCCCCTTCCTTTCCCCCATACTCTGCAGCAGATCTAATTTGCCTTGAGCCTCAACATCAATCTGCAAACTTCCACTCATCCCTTTGTCACCACTAGCACCCGGCCGCCCACTCGGCCGCCCGCGTGTTTGCCTTGAACCATTGCTGGGAACATGCATGAATGTCACTGCGCCGCCCCGGCCATGTCTGCCCCGAAACACCTCGATTCTAATCGTGGCCGCTCCTCGTGTCCTGCATAAATCGCCGTGTCGATTCTTCCGTCATGCGGAGAGACCCTCTGGTTGCTGTCAAAACCACAACCGCCGCTTGTTTAGTGTGTCGATTCAGATAAACGCCCTCTTGGATATGCCCTGTCCGGCCCCCCGCACAAACCGCATTCTATTTGCGCGACTCGGATACGCTTGCCCTATGCCATCGTCGCGTCCTCCGCCTTTTGCAAAGCGAGTCGAGACTGCCAACGGAAATTTCCATGCAAGCCCGAAGTGACTCCACTGCCATCAGGTGTTGTCACGCCCTAAGTACCATCAACCCCATTCCCATGTGTGCACGGTCAAAAACGCCTATACTGTTTAATTTACCAAAGATTCAGTCACGAAGCGACTTCATCTAGAAGGTACCAGGCTCGGTCTACCCTAGTCTGCGTGCCCATGTACACATACATACTATACACATAGAGTACCTACATAGTTACATACTTACATCGACTTAGTGGCAGAGTCATGGGCTCCATCCCCATCGCCCGCTAGCAGAGTGACGAAGGAGACGCCGACTTGGGACTGGCAGCCGCGATAAGACCATAGTTTGGAAAACCTCCTTCACTTGCATCCTCAGTCTTGTCCAGTCGATGGCTATGGAGCATCCTGACAGACGGTGTGGAAAGCGGGACATGCCCAAGGCACTTCCTGTCAGTCCTAGCCGCTCAGGTAGTACCGCACTCTAGGTCGAGACTGACTCACGACGTACTCGAAGATGACAATGTTAGCATAACACCAGGAATCCTGTGAAACTACTAGATTGCCACTGTTTCACGCAAATGATGGCGTGCCCGCCTTGGCCCCACGCTCTCGAAACTTCCTCAACCGTTCCTCTTGGAGCACGTTGTTTCAGAGACGGGCGCCTCTCGCTTTTCTTCTTTGGTTTCGAGATGCAGCCACTCTCCACCCATCGGTCCACTGCATGGCTTGCAACATGTGACACAAACATGCGAGCGCTGACGTAGGCCCGGTGTCTGCAAAGGCCGTTGCTATCGACCTAGAATCGCGTGACTCGGAGCCGGGCGCCTCCCTCCCGCCGCCCTTTCGTGTGAAGGCCTGACGCTACCGTACTCGAATACCGTTATCCACAGCTCGTGTCAACAAACACGTGCCTAGAAACGGTGCCGCTGGTGTCAATTCATGCCGCTCCCTATTCGGTGTCTAGACCGTGGCTTGCATTTGATCCACAATGCGCAATCTCCTTTTTTACCTTCCTTGTCGCTCGCTATCTCGCTTACCAGCCAGTAGCAACCACTGACGCCATGTGCACAAGACATTCCTTGGCACCTGGCTGCAGCATCTGTAGATCGATGGCTGCTTGGAAATCTCAGGTAGGCGCCGTATCGTTTTTAACCTAGCCATAAGCAAATCAAGGCTTGAACTTTTTCAACGAGACTTGTTCGGCGTCGGCGTTACTCGGATTTTCAAATACGGACGTTGACCGATGCAACAAACATGCACCGCAATTGAGTTCATCGTGTTCGGAACGCTGTTTATAGTATTCATACAAAGCAAGGCCGTATCTGACGAAGTGCCAAGTTGACGCGTATATAAAGTCGCCATGGCAATAAATACGTAAGCATGAGTAACCACTTACTTACTTAGTCCCAACCATACGGTAAGATGCTATAAACCCTCTCGGCCCTGTTACCAACATCGAGTCCATGGCCGTGGGCCCGGCCTGTTGCATCAGTGCGTAGTATGCCCGACGTAATTCTGCACGTGCAAAATACGTCAACCTGGGATTTTGACAGGCATTCGAATGTCGGTCGGACTTGCGCGTCTATTTTCATCTGGGGGCTGTGTCTCCCGAAGACCGAGCTTTTAGATAGTCACGTGTGCGAGCTGGCTGTGCAATAGTAGACATGCTTTATTGCAACATGTGCGCAAAGAGACTTTGGTCCTACAATCCCGTTCCCGAGTAGTAAACATCGAACAACCACGTGGCTGTAGCCTGTAAAGTAGAGTACATACCACTCTCTACGACTTGGTCTACAAGCAATGATTTTGCTGTATTGCAGAATAGTGTAGACAAGACCAAGGTAAAGTCTCGTATTGCGACAAAAGGAAGTAAGATGAAACAAGCTTTTGTCATGGCATATTTCAGAATGCGATACTTTCAAGCCAATTCTCGCGAGTATATTGTAAGTACATGGTGCAGTGCGGTGTATGGGAAAGCGAATGGGAATCTCGAGTAGCTAGCGCGGAGACAACACGCGCTTAACGCCGACCACCGATGAGGTCAAACAAACAAACAATCATCACGACAACGACGACGCGCCCGTAACATAGCACAGCATATTCTACCGCCCATAGCTCTTCCACGCCCATCTATCCCCGTATGAATTAACCGATATAACTATTGCCATGTCAACAGACGACACCCTGCCATGGACAACTTCGCGATGCAATCGTCTACTGCGGCCGCTTTCCTCCAAACTCGCCAAACTGCGCAAAGAACTCGAACGACCGCGTCCTACGAATACAGAGTCGCGCAGTGTTTCCTCGGCATTTGCAACCAAAGGCTCTCCCCAGAAGACAACAAACTTTACACGCCCAGCCCACAGACCACGGGGTTTTGAGAAGGCTAGAGATCCGGATTGGAGGCCAGGTGTGAAGTCGGGAGCAGCTAAGAAGACTACATATGGCGCGCGAGGAAGAGGGAGACCAGCGCCACGGAGAGGCAGCCCGGATACCACCAGCCATGTCTCCCGGCCGGGCGAGATTGCCTTTACGCCTTTGATTTCGAGAATGGGCGGGCAATTGAATAGCAGTCCGCAGATGCCCATATCGCCATTGCGAAAAATTTCAAAGAACCGAGGCCCCCTTTTGGTCAATCTTGCACTACCCGCAGCAGATGTACCTAGGGATGTACAAAAACTCGTCCAAGGGACTTTGGAGGCATATGCGAACCTACTCCAAGCCACCTCAACAGGCAATGAGCCGACACGGAAAGGCACAAGATCACTTATGAACGCTTGTTTGAGAAAACTACCGGCCTACATCGAACTCGAAGAATATTTTGCGAAGCTGGACAGGCTCGAGGAAGAAACAGAAGAAGAAGGTCGGGACATTTCCAACGAAATATACGAACAGCTCGAGACACACTTTGAACAAGCCCCTGGACTTGGCTGGCGCCACTTTCGACAGGTTGTACGAACACATGCCACGACGTTAATATGCGATGCCATTGCCGACGAGATATTGAGCCTCAAGGACGCATTGATGCTCGTTACGCACTGCTTAAACGCCTATGCGTGGGAAGAGGCAGAGCAACTGTTACTGGCTTATGCACCGCTTCTAGAGTCCATCACTATGCCCATCAACACGCGGGCCGACTTATTTGACGTGCAGCGGTCGCCTTTTTTACATGCAGTCAAGGCTTTTGTCCACCGAACTGGACGTCATCGTCTGCTTTACGATATCTTGGAGCACATGGTTGCTCTTGAGCTGCTACCGCTCGAATGGTTGGCAACCGATAGCATGCGCCCTGTCTGGGATCGACTCGTACGAAGCATTTCTGAGAATGATGCTCGCACTCTACCAAGTGTTTGCCGATTCTTCGAGACAGTTGCCTTCGCAAGCATGGGCCTGCCTGATTATCGGTTGCTAGAAGATGAGTTCACTGGGTCTATTTCTAGACGCTTTGTGCCATCGTCACGATTGGAACTTCGGCAGGCGCTTGATACTACGTTTTCTAGTCTTCTCACCGTGCTGTGCAGTATAACTCTGGTCAACAACTCCCGTTACGATGACGTGGGCCAGATGACTGCAAAGCGGGTTGCTCGAGTGTTGGATACGGTCGTCGTTGCTATTGCTACTCGACAGGATATTAAGGATGAGCTCGACCTTCTTGGTGCGGATGCGAACGATGTCCAGGTCATGGCTCAACGTGGCATTTGGATAACATTTGCATCATGTCTCCTGCATCTTGAAAGCTGCTTGAGCGATCCAACTGTGATATCCCTTGACACTGCTGGCTCTGTTGGTATCATCAATTGGATAGCCTCACAATATTCCTCAAAAGATATCAATTTCGCATCGATATTCGGCCCTCTACCATCCTTGGTCTCGTCGACTGCACGGGGCACTGGTCGTATCTGGCAGGACGATGGATTCGATCAACTACAACGCTTCGTCACGGCACTGATGTCGGTATCTGGTTGTCGATTACCGCACAAGCTATGGACACTGAAAAGAATCGCATTAGAGTCCGCACTGGAATTTGCTCACGGCACAGGCGATGCTGAGCATATGGCATTCGCACGTGAGGTGGAGAAGAAGATGCAAACACAGGGTCGCCTAATCATCATGCAATCACCAGCCAAGAACGATTCCCCGGCTGCCGGCGGCGGCTTTAGATGGGAAGAAGGCATCGGTGAATGGGTCACCTGCACGCCATTTATGAAACAGAATCCCAAGCGTCAGATTGGCAAACCCGTCCGGGCCCTTGAACTGCTTCCGACGCCGGTGCAATCAGAAGAAGAGAAGGAGGATGTTTCTGAAGCCGAAGATGGCCTCCCTAGTAGTGTACCCGCCACTCCAAGGTGGGAAGCAACTACATTCGACTGCGCAGATGAGGATGATGCAGGGTCACAATCGTCACCAATCAAGAAAAAACAGCCCACTTTCACATCATCGTTGGGAAAACGTACTCGAGCGCCATCACCAAAGGTCGTCATACCAGTGAAGCGAACGCACATGACGCCTCCAGACACACCGCCTATCAGATTCTACGCCGATCTACCCGAAGAAAAGGAAACCAGTTCAAGACGCTCCTATCGCTTCCGACAACAAACCAACGCACAATCCTCGCGGGCCCGGCCTAAGCGCTCAAGAACATCCCTCGAAAGCGGCTTACGCGATGTAAAAATACCAACATACGCCGAACCAGCCCTCGATCTCGATCTCGACCTCTCAAGTAGCGCAAGCGATACAGACATATCGAGCGTATCTCAGCAAGATTTGGAGACTGAGGCAGAGCAACCCAATACGCGATCCTCATCCCAATCCCGCCGTCGCTCAACGCGCCACGTGGAGACAAATTCCTCCCCCGGCCACGATGAACTCGGTAAAACACCAGCCCGACCTCGATCTCGCTCATCACTCCGAACCAAGAATCGAGAAAAACCACTGCCAGCGGCTAGCAGATCCAACTCCCGGCATAGAGCCAGTAGTACACGAGCCGTGAGGAAGAACGCCCACCACGACGACAGCGAAGACGAATTGAGCTTCTACTAGGTGTGCAAGTGTCACTCCGCAGCGTCCTCGTCGATGTTATTGCAATCAGATAGTATCTGTTGGCGATAAATATCTCTTGACTATGCCATCTTTTTTTTTGCTCCAGTTTAGCGAGTTGCATTCTTTGCGCTTTTGCACGTTGTAGATACCCCCTCTTCTTTCTCCCTTCATTACCATAGCGAATATATGATTGCATCAAGTTCGAATCAATAACCTAACATTTCGATTTTCCGCGTGCATAAAATACTTTCAGTGACATTAAACTCGGTAGTAGGCATGAAGCACTCATTATATTAATCCACCTGCCCTTTTACAAGGATAATAGAGAACGTACATATGGGCCAGGTACGATACACACTCTGTAGCAAAGTACTTGGCACTATATTACGTTAAATTTCTCTCAAAGGACAAAAAAGATGAGATACAAAAATCAGAGGTGAGAGATATGGATAAGGGCAAAAAAATCCTTGTAACTATGCCCCTCTTTCCCCCCTTCTTTGAAAAACGCCAGTGAAATGCAACAATGTTATCGAATAAGTATATATAAGCGTTGTGAACTTTTTTTTTTAATAAATTCTTGTTCCTTGAACGCTTCTTTCAGAGATGATTGGGATATGATGATATGATGATGATGATAAATGAGAACCAGAAAAAAACCCCCCGACTAATACCCAGTCGACCGATCCAGGTCGAACATTTGGGGGGTAAAAATATATAGTGTATATGTGTGTCAGAGTGGGAGGAGAGACCTATGATATGCAAAGCCCGATGGAACCGTTAAAACCCCCACCCCTCCCCTTCTTCTCTCCCTTGTTCTAACACTCCCCACCGCATATTCTTCTTCTTTCTTCCCCTGCTAAAACTACCATTACTCCTCCATCCTATCCGCATCCTTAGTCGAGTCCTTTGTGGATTCTTTAAGGAACTGCGCGCGAAAATCCGCATTACTTTTTGGCTCGCCGTTGCTCGGGAGCGCACTCTTAGGTATCATGGGGCGGCCGAGGCCTGGTTTCCCTCGTCCACGGCCGGCGCCACGGGGGGCAGTGGGACGAGAGACGCGGTTGGGTTGGACAAAGCTGTTGCTTGCTTTCCATTCCCCCTTTTGTTTGTTTAGGTCTTGGACTGTGCCGATGCGGAGTTTTCTTCCTTCAAAGTCCTTGCCTTCTAGCGCGAATTGCGCTTTGCCTGCACCTTCTACGGTTGTGAATTCGATAATGGCGCCGCCGTGGTGGGGCTCTAGTTTGATCTTTTTGAAGCCGTACTGTTCGACGAGTGGCTTGATGCGCACGTCGGGGACAGTGTCTGGCAGGTTGAGGATGGCGATAGACCGGTCCATGAACGATGCTGGCTTAAGAGCGGCATCTGCAGGTCCATTGCCCTGCCCGGATGCTGTCTCATGGACAGATGGGGCTTCTGGGTTCTCGAGTGTTGATTGTATCTTTGGCTTCGTTGCAGGTCGGTCACTGGCAATCTCAACATTAAGTTTGAGACCATGGAACTCTTTCTCATGCATCTCTGCAACCGCAGCGTCCGCACTCTCTTTCGTCTCATAGACAATGTAACAGAAGCCGCGATTGTTCCCAGTCTTCTTGATGATAGGACATTTGGTTCTTTCGATCTTACCAAACTTGGCAAAAGCATCTCGGATCTCACGCTCCGTGATCTTGAAGTTGAGATGCCAGACGTATACCTCACGGCCCTCAGATGTCGCGCCGTCGCGTTTCTTTTTGGCATTTGGATCCGATATCTTTGAGACAAGCTTCAATCCCTCGACGTCAGTACCGTCTAGCTGTGTCGCTGCAATTGCTTCCTCGGCCGAGGCGAATTGCACATAGCAAAATCGGCGATGTGCATCATATTTCAGAGAAGGGAATCGAATGCCCACAATCTCACCAAATGGATTGTACAAGTTTCTCAACCATGCTTCATCGGCATGCGCGGGATAGTTTGTGACATAAAGTGTCGTGCTTTGGCCTCGCTCGATCGAAATCTCGTGACCATCAAAGCCCTTTGCTTCTTTGCTCAATGCGTAATCGGCTTCCTCGGGCGTCTCAAACTCTACGACTGCAGTCAAGCTATCCTTCTCTTCTTTCAGCACCAGGTTGCGCACAGTACCGGCGTCCGTAAAGAATTGGCGTATCCGAGTCTGCGATGTGTTAGGAGGTAGCTTCTTGACAATTATCGAAGTATGCTCGCGATCCCGTTTAGGTCCGGCGGAGCGAGCCTCTGAAGGGGCTTCGCTAGCCACTCTGGCCTGGCCGTTGACCAAAGCACCGGCAGCCTCCTCAGTCTCTCCATGTTTGCTCTTCTTCGGAACTGCTTCCTCATCTCCACCTTCCCTCTTACGCTTGCTTGAAGCATCTGCCGCGTGGCTCTCTGGCGTCTCTTGCAACACCGCTGTCTGGGCGGCGAGTGCACGTTCTTTCTCCCTACGAACTGAGATGATGCGCTCTGCTCTCCGTCGCTCCATCGCAGCGCTTCGGACCTTGATGGCTGTCTCGTGTTGCTCGCAATGATTGACATACATTTCAAGGAGTGGTTCCGGGTGGTCTATGGTCTGTAGACGCTTCATACCGCGTTCCAAGACTGCAGTTGCAAGAGAAGGGGGCAGGAGCTGGTGCCCTGCATTCTCCTTGTTCCGGGTTGAGTGTGGTGCCCAGAGAAGCATCTCAAAGATGTAGTAGCGATACCAGAAATCGTACGAGTCTTCTTGGTGCTTTGCAACAGACTCTTGGATTTGCCGAGCTTGATCAATATCACCGCGCTGAAGCCAGAACTTTATGTGGGTTCGTTCGAGACGGTATTTGGGGTCGGTCCACTCTCTGCCATGCTTCTTCATGCCAACTTCGCGGACAAATTCCAGTGCAGACCGTATGCCGACTTCTGCAACGTCGACATCATCCTCTGTTGCTCGGGGGTCGTCAAATGCTCTCCGGCGCAAATAGCCACACCAAGCAAGCTGCACCTTGATAAGTTCATCCAAGTCAGTATGCTCCAGAAGGCCTGATCCGGTTGCTGTGTGCTTGACGAGTTCGAGGTCCTCGAATGGCTTATTTTCTGCTTCAAGTGTAAGTAACCGGTGTGACCACAGTGCTCCAGACCAAGGGCAGTGACGCGTCGCGCGTTCCAAGACATTCAGCAGGTCGACAGAACGGTTGTCTTGCCAGACAAGGAACTCGACATGATCTTCCCATATTGATGGATCAACAGGAAAACGGAGCGTGGCTCGCTCATATAGCGCATTGACGAGGTGGAAGCTGTAGACGCCCATAGTCCGCTTCTCCCACTTCAGATACCTCGTCATGGCGGTGTACTCGGCGGCTTGGTCGCCTGCTTGGATGGCTTGCAACAGCTTGAATTCGTATTCTTCGCGATTGGCGTACTGTTGTTTGATGTGAGTGTTCTTCTGCACTGCATCATCCATAACTTGCTCGTAATGACTCTGGTTGTACCTAGAGTTGAACGAGGAGTATCTCGACAGTGTGTTTGCCCATGTGGCATGAGGTTGACCCAGACGCTCGTTGTAAATGGCGGCTACTCTCTTCGCCTTTTCTTGGCTGAAGCCGCCCCTTTCGAGATCCTCCTCCAACACCTGCAAGTAGCGGTCCCACACAAGGTTACTTTCCTGGAGGTTGTACTTGACTCTCTCAGCGCCCTGTTGCAACACATCCAATAAGAGCTGAGGTTGGAAAAGCTCACGGCCGATAAGACGTTCTTCTTCCGGCCATTCCTCTGGCGGTACTTGGTCCCACGAGCAAGCGACTAAGTAGCTCACATACTCGCCATACGCCGCCCAGAGTTTGGCACTGTAAGGCTCTTCCTGGGTTGCCTGCTTATGCAACTCTAGCACACCCATGCGCTCTTCAACATCTCTTGCCAGTGTCTTTTCATCATTGAGTCGGTAGTGCCACAGCAGCTCGCCCAATGGGTACTTGTCAGACATGGTCTTATAAGCATCGCGGAGTGTCTGGACAAGTTCATATGCGTTGGGGTCGGCGTCGAACGAAGCGAGGTGGTTCTGCAGGCCTTGGTGCAGTGTGGTGACAAGCGAGACATGGCTGTAATAGTCGAATGGATTCTCGAGCAGGGTTTTGTCGAGCTGGTTAAGCCAATCGATGAGCTGCGGCTCGAGAGATCTTGTGATGAAATTGCGCGGTCGCGGCGAGGGTTCGGACATGATGCTGGCTACCGACTCGCCGGAGAGGTTTTGTCCCAAGTGTTGGAGTCTGCAACACAGTCAGCATCTGGGGTGGGAAGTCGCAAACAAACCGAGTAACCATGACAGGCAGCCACGGCCCGTGACCGCGGCCAAACGCGTTGCCCATACTTAATAGCCCGCTGGACCTATAATAGCCCCACAAACACGTGCAATTGGTACCGGGCGGTGACATGGTTCACGAGCACTGATATATATACACTTACGTGACTGGTCGCTGATGAACTGTAGAGTTCTGTCGCGCAGCTTGTTGCTGCTGCATACTGGCGAGATCTGCTGAGTTGTCAGCAGCCACTTCTGAAGTTGTACGAATGCACCTTCTCCTTGACGCATAACCCAAGCCTCACTTCAACTCAACTACGGCTTTGCGACACCGTACGTTATAGCCAAAAGGAAAGCGGGCACCTACCTGCTAGTGTATCCATACCGGGTGTCGACGTCTGCCGGTACATGGGATTCGGGGGTGTCATGCGCGCGTCACGAGGCGACGAGACTTGCTGGGGCGTACCCATGGCGCTGTGTATCGATCTTGCGCCATTGGCGATCTGGGTGTAGCCCGGCGATGGGCCTCGCGACTGGAGGGTTTGGTGCGGTTGGGGTTGGGACTGAGGCTGGGGCGACGACGATGACATGACCTGCTGGCTAAGGCCAGAAGGAGTCCGCGATGGCATCTGGCGCCTCATGCGCTTACTCGGCGATGGTAGCAGTGATGGCGACGCGGCGGCAGGCGCGGGCTGTGGTGTAGGAGTGCCCGCAGGCGAGTCCGACGGCGACAACAACGAGTTGATATCCATGATGAAGGGCGTCGGCGGCGGCGTCGGCGGCAGGCGCGCTGTGTGTCTATGGATCCAGTGTTTCTGTTTCTACCGTCGCGAAGTACAGGGACTACCAGGCATCGAATCCCTCGTAACGGACGGCATGGGAGGGGCGCAGACAGGCGGCGCAGGAAGCAGGGTCGGATACGCGGGCGATGGGACAGTGAGGGCGATGGGAGGGAAGAGGGTCCTGCCAACGGCGTGGGTGAGAAGGCCTACAGTCTGATGGACCAGAAGAAAAGGTGCTTAGGTGCATCAGACGAGCTTGGGCCCGCAACTAATCAAGTAGTGATGCAGCAGCCATTCGGAGCAGCCAGACGTCAACTGGCGATGGCGGAGGCTGCGCATATGGCGGCGGGTGTGTTGCGCGTCACCAGGCTCGCGTCTACACGGCAGCTTGTTCGTAAATGACAATGGTCTTCCTGCAAGGGGGCGGGACGACTCGATAGCTGCACACATTGCTTCTGAGGGCTTGATCGCCTTGCGTCTGGCTCATGGCGATCATCTGCCGAGACTCTCCACCCCCTGCAAGCGCGGAGCCTTTGGCCGCAACCACAGAATTTCCCGTCAACCTCAGTCTCCGCCCTCCGCACCTTCAACGGCCACAGGCCTTCACATCATGAGCGCTCGAGTCCCGCCGCGGCGGCTGGCACAGTCAGGTATGCCATTGCAACGCTTCCTCAGCCCCTTTTTTTGGCATGCTAGCATCAATACAATGGGGGGTAAACTGACAACAACTAGCCCTCGCCGCACTGCGCCCTCGGACCCATTGGGTCTCCTCCACATCGCTCCCGTGCATTTCCCGCCGCAATGCGTCTTCTGGAGGGAGCGGGAACGATGAGGATCTCTCCAATCCCATCTTAGACCAGTACCTGCGGAAGAAAGAGCTTGAATCCGGCGCAGTAGACGGTAGCCGATCAGTGCGCCCTACCCCTCGCTTTGGAGGCCTTTCGAACCACCCGTCGTCCCTCTTCCTCCCCGAGCGTGAGATTCCAGGATGGCGAGACGACCTCAGTGCTGCTGAGAAGGAGAAGCTCCAGGCACGGTACAGGCGGCGGCAGGAGCAGGCCAAGCAGCAGGAAGAGCGGGAACTCATGAACATGAACATCGACCCAGACCAAACCGCCCGCAAGCGTCTCGAACGTAAACTCGTCATCTCAGGCGTCAAGCGCCACGGCCGCATGACAAAGTCGCAAAAGCTGCTCCGCACCGAACGCGAATCGCTCTACAAGTCGCACAACCTGCCCACCTCGACGAAAAAGCTGCAAAAAGTAGTCAACCAAATCGCCGGCAAGACCATTTCAGAAGCCCTCGTGCAGCTCCGCTTCTCCAAGAAGAGAATCGCCCGCGACGTAATAAAGGGTCTCGAAATTGCCCAAAATGAAGCTATTGTTAGCCGCGGCATGGGCCTAGCGGGCGAGGCAGCCGCCGTCTCGCGATGGAATAAGCAACGAGAAGCCACGGATGCGGGGAAGCCGAAGGACACTTGGGACTACAAGACGTCCAGCGATGATGCTGGTATCGAAGTCACAAAACCCAAAGTTCCGTTTTTCAAGGACACTACAATTGAGCTGAAGGACGGACGCAAAAAGGTGGTCCGGGATCCCAGTGAAATTTACATTGATCAGGCGTGGGTAGGACCCGGCGAGAGCTGGAAGAGCCCAGAGTTCAGGGCTAGAGGTGCTATTAATATGCTCAAGCACCGTACAACAAGTATGTCCTGGTATTTACCAATAATGTCCGTGGACAAGATGCTAACCACACCACACCAGGCTTCTCCGTCCTCCTCAAGGAAGAAAAAACTCGCATGCGCATCTCAGACGAAATCAAGAAGAAGCGCGAAAACCGCAAAGTCTGGGTCGCTCTGCCCGACCGACCAATTACTTCTCAGCGACAATTTTGCCTGTGGTAGATTTTTTTTCAACGATACTTTTTCCATGTATACAAATCTAGTCGGGGAGTAATACCTCGGCTTGTAACAATAAACCACTCGAACTTGAATGTAACACACCCTCACGAACATGATTGGAATGACAAGGGAAGACACATAAAGCATGTTTCTTCAAATCCCATAAAACAAAAAACACACATGCACAATCCGAATCCAAAAGTCCCTGCGTCTCATTTTTCACGTCCCTGCATTCGTCTGTCTAATCCATACATGCGTACATATCAATCCAGATCCAGCCTTGTCACACATTTTTTTATCATCCACATGCACAAGAGAAAGAGGCCAGCATTGCAGAACAACAGAAACCCCTTACAATCGAAAAAAAAAAACGAACGCCATCGCTATGCAAATCCAAACAGGCATCGATACGCTCCTCCTCAAGCATCCGCCTCCATCCCACCCACACTACTAACAAGCATATCCAACATGCCCCTAACCTTCCACGCATCCTGGCTCGCTTCCACTGTAACCTTGACACGCTGCATAAGCGCAAGAACAAGATCGTCCACCTCCTCGCTCCTGCCCAGCTGATCGGCATAGAGGTCGAGGACGACGAGTGCGACATCGGTGGTGAGGCGCGTGATACGGTAGTCTGAGATATTCTTGATGCACCAGCGGAGGATGGGCTGGAGAGACTGCGAGTCACGGTTGCTGAGGGCGATGCGGAGAGCGGAGCGGTGGCGCAGGGCGGTTAGGAGGGTTATTGAGGCCATGCGGGCGTTGCCTTGCTGTGTGCTGTATTAGTAACAATGATGAAAAGGGCGGAAGGGAGAGGGGGGAGTTTACCTTTGATTCAAGAGCCATGTCTAGAGCTTGTGCGTACATTCCCTTTCGCAGGGCATGTGCCCATGGCTGACCGTTTGTGATTTTTCCGCGGGCATTGCCTTCGATGACGATGTCGGCGCTTTCGCCAGTAAAGTCTTTGCCTCTGATGCGCTTTTCCCAGCCTTTTCCGCGCTTTCGCTTTTTGCTGCGGTCGTACTCTTCGATTTTGCCTTCCATGAGGGCTTGCATCTCCTTTTCTCTTTCGCGGGCTTGGACTTTTTGCTCGCCGGAGAGGTGGGTCTTGATTGACAAGAGACCAGATTGCATGCCTACTGCGATATGGCGATCTTCCTTTTGGCTGGGGATAACATTGAGCGAGAGGATGGGCGAGGGGTACTTTAGTCCGCCCACGACGTTCCAGCCAGTAGTTTCGAAAACCTTGACGTGTCCGTCGAGCGCACCAGAGAGAAGACGCTCTCCGTTGTTTGCCAAGGAGAGTGCCGTGACAGTCTTCTGGTGATTGCGCAGCATATGGATGGGCTTTGCCGCTACAATGTCTAGAACGCTGATCGTGTTGTCAGACGCCGCGAGAACGGCGGTGCCAGAAGGCATGGGGAGAACAGTCTCAATAGGCGCTGCGTGCTTGAAAACCATGACTGCTTTTCCGCCTACTCGCGAGTCCCATAATCTAACTGTCTGGTCGTAACTTCCAGAGACGAGCAGCCCACTTTGCGCGGGCATAAAAGTTCCGCTACGCACATAGTCCTGATGGCCATCAAACTTCATTGTGCTCTTCTCGCTTGGCAGATCCCACAAGCGCACTGTGCGATCGTCGGAACAACTCATCAGCCCAGTCAAGTCTTGTGGATTCCACTGTGTAACCCAAACAGGCTGCTTGTGCTCCTTCCATGTCTTCAGAATCGCCCTGCTCTTGACATCAAATGCTTGAATGACACCACTGTCTCCTCCCGCCACCAGGATCCTGCCATCACGGCGAATGTTTCCCGAGTGCGCAATGTCGTCGACGCCGAAGCGCGAGATGGTCTTGACGACTTTTCGGGTCTTGGAGGAGAAGATTTGGACGCGCGATCCAGTTGTCACTGCAAACAGATCTTGGGTTGCTGAAAGCGCATTTGCGGGCTGGGGCGGCGGTATTGAAATGTGTGTTACGGGCGAGGAATGCTGCGAAGGGTCGAGTCTGAGCTCCGAAGCGAAGGAGTTCCAGTATTTTTGCTCCGACGTAAGGGTAGTAGGGCCCTTTGGCAGCTTCAGAGGCTGCAGCAGTTGGACTTCGGCGGCCATTGTGTGGATGGAATGCGATCACAGCGCGTGAGGTTGCTCGTGTCGCGAGCTTTTCGAGTGGGACGAACTTTTCGGTGGAGCAACGATTGGCGCTAACGCCATCGAGTAGTGGCGCCTTCCCGGCCGGGATGCGGGCAGATGCCAAGATACATGCGTGTTAGTTCGGCGGGCGCATATTGCAACAGGGCCCTGGAGCATCACCTCCACCCACGGTCTCGTCTACCCTTTGTCCATGTAGCACCGCTGCCCATACTTCCGCTGTCATAAATATCGCGCCCACATGCCACCGACTGTCGCCCAAGGGCGCGGTTGACTAGCGCTGGTTGCCTGGAGGATCCGCGCGCACCGCGTGCACCCAGTTCATCATTCCACTCCGTCGCCAGCCACAGCCACAGCCACATAACCTTCATCTGGCTCCCGTTCCGTCATAATCAGTTTCTGCCATGCGACTCTCACCTTTTGATTGCTGCTCTATTCGCTCGCACCTTGCTGACGCCCGAATGTCTGATTGCCTATCACCTGGATAAGCCGCCGGTGCCCACTTGGACCATCGTCTCCAGCCAGCCTCAACGCGTCAAGATGAGTGGCAACGCGCTGGACAAGATGGACGAGTTTTTCGACTTTGCTGCGCTTGAACACGATTCCGCGCTCCATGCAGCCAAACCATCCCATCAAGATCAGAATCTGCCCTTTCAACCTGCCGCCAATGTCACGACTATGGACTGGGCTACGGTCCCAATAGCCGCGACCCGTCCCGTGGATGCCACGCAACGTTGGGATGACCCCATGGACATTGCCCCCCGAGACCCTTCGATTAGTCAAGCTGGTCAGCAATGGCCGTTATTTTCAGTTCCTGAATGGTCACCACCTGTGAATGTGAACCCCACATTAGACTCTACGCTCGCTGGAGACTCAGTCCAAGGCGAAAATCCAGGTCCCGCCTTCGCATCCTTGTCATCAATTGATGCTCCAGACCTCCATAGTGTCAATGATGATAGCCTACCTAGTACATCCCAGCCTGAATCTTCATCCTGGGACAGCCGGTCTGTAACCCAGGCTAATCCTCCTCCTGATGTGGCAGTATTGCCTGCCAGTCCAACTGCATCCATCCAGCAAACCCCCAATGCCAACCGGAAGCCTGCATCAGCGAAACGCAAAGGCACCCAAAGCCGCATTCCTATCGAGGCAAAACAGATCCTCGAGGATGAATTCGCTACCAATGCGTATCCCTGCTCATGGGAAATGGATATCATTGCTCATCAGGCCAATCTTGACGTCAAAAAAGTTCGCAATTGGTTCAACAATACCCGGGCAAGAAAGAAATGTGAAGGTGCGTAGTATTGACATATGTTATATCAAATATGCTTATTCAGATAGATCCGCAACCTGCTGCGCAGAATGGCAGGCTTAGTGAACATTCATTCAACCCAAGACTTTCAAGAGATAGTCTTGAAAGCTTGGATAAGCAAGCAGACAATGCGCTATCACCACCACAGCCACCGTTGGCCATGTACCTTGCTCAGTCCTATCAAGAAGAAGGTTTGGCTCTCTCCGCAGTAGAATCGGCAATCTATGAGCACTCAGTCAGTGGGAGCTGCCAAGACGACACATGGTCGGGATCGAAACAAGGCCGTAGAGGTTCTGTCATCACCTCAATTGCCTCCTCCGAAGGCACTGCACCGACCACCTATACAGTATCATCTAGTGGCAGCCGTAGTAATATATCATCTTTCGGTCGAGACCGGAGGCGCGGCCGACGCCGCATGGCATGGAAGGAGTCGCCCCGCCAAGCTATCAACGGCGTCAACAGTGCGGGTGAGCCACAGAAAGATCTGCCCTTTTTCTGCACCTTTTGTCCTCGAGCGTTCAAGACAAAATACGAGTGGGTCCGCCATGAAGACTCTGTACATGCACTTCGCACGACCTGGATATGCTGTGACACAAAACCAGCCGCAGTTCTTGAAGTGTGCCCTTTTTGTGGTCAAGTCTGTCCAGACGATGCACACTTGGCTGGGCACAGGTATCAGCAATGCCGGAGCAAGCCCGAATCACAACGGACCTTTTATCGCCGCGATCACTTCATCCAGCATCTGCATCATGTACACTTTGGAAATAGCAAACATCCATCAGTGCGGGTGGGCTGCCAGGCGCGACTACTAGCCGCCGAGGGCCACAACTTTGGCTGCAAAGACCTTACAATGAAGTGGCGTCGCTTCGGTGCTCCTATGAAGATCGATGACCCTATGCTCCACTGTGGGTTCTGCGGCAAGAAGTCAAAGGACTGGTCTGAGAGATGCGAGCATGTTGCCGAGCATCTCATTGCGCGTGAGGTGGATCGTGGTGTCTGGTGGACTGAACGCAAGGAGAACCACTTGGAGAATCTTTACTCGGCATCACCCTATGAGTCGTTCCGTTGCCGGTACTGTCAAAAGGTGTTTACGGACGCCAAGGAAATGATTGAGCACTCACATTGCCGCGTCTGGAGCTGTCGATTTCTACGAAGTTTTGATGACGTCGCTGCCGACACTCCAAGCCCTCCGCTAGGAACAGAATTCCCCTCAGCAAAGGGCCACCACTGTCATTTATGCGGCGCAGGATATCGAACCTTCCACATGGAGCACGCACAGCACCAACATCGCTACCGATCATGCAATCAAGAGTTCTACACATCCGAGGAATCCTTCCTCCAGCACCTCCACAACTTCCATGGCGCATCTCAGCCCGCGCTCCTCCGCGGCAACGGCGTCATCGAACAGAGCTTCATGCGCAACAAAGGCGGCTCCTTCGAGCCCGTCGAGTTCAACGAGAGCTGGCAGCCCTGCGTCATGGACCTCGACGTCGCATCCGTCAGCCCCTTCGTAGCAGACAACACGCGTTCGCCGCCGCCAAAGAAAACGCAAACACAATCCAAAAAGGCGCTGTCTGTATCTAAGAAACCCCGTGAAGCAGTGCAGGCCACGCAAAAGACACACAGACAGCGCGCAGCCAGCGCGGCATCAAAAGCTGAAAGTAATGGACCTCGTTTCTTCAGACTGGATACCCACGTCCCATTTCTTTGTTCGCGCATTTTTTACTCGAGACAGGCTAGGGCGTCGAGTTTGACGAAAGATAGTAAGACGTCGCTGGAGGAAATACCCAGGCCGCATGTTGCGGCGTTGGTTATGAGCGCGGCGCTGGTTGGTATGGCGCCTGCGCGTTTGCCTATTCGTCCCGAGCGGGACATAGCGAGTGGAATGGTGGAACTGCGTCTTGATGGCGAGGTTAAAACGGAGTAGGGGAAACTCGTATTTGTATATTATTCGTTGGGGTTAGCGCATGGGAATTTTTTTGCATGGTAGGGAAATTTTAAAAAAGGGGAATTGTTGGTGAGATGGGTGTCATTATTCATTCAAGTGTCATTATTCATTCAAGTGTCATTATTCATTCAAGTGTCATTATTCATTCAAGTGTCATTAATGATATTCTTTCTCACCATATCATTCCTCCAGTCTCTATCACTGATATTCCAGCTCAGCTGTATTTCCCTCTCCTTCCCTACAAACTCTCAAGAACCCGCACATCGCTCATTGAATCAAAGGGTATCACACTCGTCTTCGTATCACTCCTCAGCGCCCACTGCAACGTCTTTTCCAGAATCCGGCGTCCCGTATGTTCAAGCTGTAACCTGTACGTTTTCGTTAGCTCCTTTCACTCTCTCTTTGCATAATTCAGATGTAGAAATGGAAATATGGGGACATAAAGGAAGAAAAATGACATACCAATGACCTGCCCCCTTAACAACAACAACCTGGCTCCCCCTAACCATAAACTCCTTCGCACCATCTAGCGCAAGTCGCTGATCAAACGCCAAATCCCTCTGTCCCAACATGAGCGTCGCAGGCGCTTTCAGCGCACCCTTGGGCGCCGTATTCGCCAGCGTACCAGCATTTGAACTCGAGGAATGCATAGGGTTCGAAGCGATATTGTACAGCGCCGCTGTCGTTTCCAGACTCTTCTCCCAGGGTCCGAAAAACAAGTTTTCGCGGTATATCCTGATCTTCTCAGACATGCCGCGGTCTGTGAGGCGTCGGTGCAGGGAAGGTGGGTAAGAAGTTCCTTCGGGGGTTGTGGTACGGAGTTGTTGTGAGCTGGGACCGGTGGAAGTGGCCATTGCTTCTGCGACTTCGACAGGATCCATTGGCGTGGATGTTACGGGTTTGGGGCTGTGTTTAGCGGGTTTGGGTGAGGGTTGGTGGGGTTTACCCAGTGTGTGGAGGAGGCGGAGGAACCAGTAGTTTCCGAAAGTAGCGAAACCGGTGCTGAAGGGGCGGGGGAGGTGGAAGATGAAGATATAGAAAGAGTGTTTGAATTGGCTGGCGATAGGGCGGAGAGCATTGAGTCCGTTTTTGAGGAGGCGTGTGTTGCGCGGTGAGGAGACCCAGGTGTGTAGCATTTGTTTTGCGAGCTGGATTCGGTGGTGGACATTGGAGGCTTGGTGTCCGGGTATGAGACCACCAGTTATGATCCAGTGGTCTGCTAGGACGTGGGCTTCTGCTGCGAGACGAGCGCCAATGATGGAGCCCCAGTCGTGTGTCACGGCTACGGTTTTGCTGCCTTCTTGTAGATACTGTTCTCGTATGCTGATCATGAATTCACTGATCGCTTCGAGCATGTCGTTTGCTCCGTATGTGGGAAGGGTGTCTGAGCCACCGTAGCCGGGGAGATCGACGGCAACAAGAATGGTATCTTGTTGTAGCGAGGGGGATTGAAGGAGGTGCCGCCATATGATATAGGAATCGGGGAAACCTGGGTGTATGTATAGTTAGCTTCTTTCCTTCCGTCTCTTTACACAAGATATCCAGAGATCTCTCTAAATACAATCCACATACCATGTACAAAAATCGCGAGATTCTTAACCTTCTGCGCCGACTGATCCCCCTCATGTACAACATAATGTATCCTCACCCCCTTGCTCGTGTCGAAAAACTTATGTTTAAACCCCGGCAGCGGCTCGCGATCTAGACTCCAGAATCGCTCTTGTGCAGCAGCCAATTCGCGCTTCTCGGCAGCACTGTCTCTTGCCCACAGCGCCCCATTCTTGAACACCGCTATCGTATAGATTTGCGCCAGACTCGCCAGTCCAAACGTAAACTTGAACCCGCTCCATGCCAGATTCCCCAGCTGCTCCGACATATTTCACTCTGACTACGCAAAGAATCCCGGAATCGAGGGGGGAGGTTGTGCTCGAGAGCTCTCGTCGTCTCAAGATCAAGAAAAAAAGTGAAGAAGGTGGGCAAAAGTATCTATGCCAAATTGCCAGCAGCAATAGTTAAGTAGGTATACACCCGTCTCTCTCATTCGGCAGGTAAAAAAATATCGCTTTTAGAAAAGAACCGTAGTCGTGAAAATCCAAGAGAGAGTAAAGGAGAAGAGAGAAAAAAGAGAAAGAGCACTCGTCCATCAAAACACACAAGAGCCCCATCGCGTGCCCCTCCCCCACACTCCCCGCCTCACCCAACCAGACCCGACCAGACCAAACCCAACCCACCTAACCCCCTTTCTCACACGCAGATCAAAGCGAGAAATCAGGGTAAATAGCAGCGAGCTGATCCGAAACAGGTAGATCTTCTTCCTAATAACACTCTATTCATTATCCATTCATCTCCTACGCTCGCTCTGTCGTCACAGAGTCACGAGTCACACACCCCCCACCACCCACGCACACCAGCGCATCTCAGGGTCCAATGAAGCTGGAGGGGCGTTTAGATTTCGCGTTCTTAGCGTGCAACATGGTGATTGTCTAGGCATACTGATGGGGAGGGGAGCGGCGAAAGGAATGGGGGGGGTTATGACGATGGTGGCCATAGCTTTTTGATTGGGGGGCGTCGGGTGGTTTCCCGTGTCTGTGTTAGATTGGGGAGTGATGGATTTGTAGATCTTTGGGCTTTGTGTAGTGTTTTTGTGCAATTGGGTGGAGGTTGTGCTGTGGATATTGAGATGTTTTGCCGCGGTAATTGGGCAGATTGGGAAGGTGGCTTTGAAGGGGTGAGTATGGCACGTGATACTGCGCTGTAGGGAGGGTGTTTTCTCGCTGGGGGTAGGGCAGATCGTATGTGTGGTATGAATGAATACATAGTTGGTAATTTCAGCGTAACGACTACAGCAAAGCTGTGTGTATTTATGTGAAGCAAACCCAAAACGCATGTACATACGCATTTAGAGTTACAGTCTGGCTGTGGCAGCCAACCACAATACACCTTCATTCCCTCATCGTGACATCGCAATGTCGGGTATCATAAATTCTCGTCCTCCAGTCTTTCCCTGGAATCTCACAACCAAAAAAACGCATCTCTCCCCTCTCATTTCCCCTCTCATTGCTTCTTTCCCTTGACCCTCTCCATAACCCTCAACTCAGCACTCCGTTGCAACCTTAGATCCTCCAGTTCCCTCTCCACCGCTTTATTCTTCTCCACAACCTCCTTCCTCTTCTCCATGCGCTCCTTGACCTCTTCCATCTTACTCCTCACCACATCTTCCACTACCCTCTCCAGCTGCCCCGCATCCTCGATACCGTGCTCTCGTATGAATCGATCTGCAAACTCCTGGATCGTATGTGGCGAGGGTCCTGGTCCACCGGTATGATATCCGTTCTTGTGGGTGAGATATAGACCGGGTACTGCGGAGTTGTGGGTGCGGAGATGCGAGGAGAGCGGTATGGGTAGTTGTGATGCGGAGATTGTAGGGATGTCTTGGGAGGGCTTCCGTGGTGAGGGAGCAGATGGCGGATTTAGAATAAGTTCCATGAGGCTATTTTCAAAGGCTTCATCGTAGCGCACGGTTGAAGGAGAGAAGTCGACCATTGGTGAAGTAAGTTCGGGTTCGTCGCGTGGTGTGAGCGGCGCGTTGCTCATTATTGTGTCTTCGTTACTCATGATGTATGCACTTTCTGGTTCGCAGTGGGTTCGCGACACGTGAATTCTGGTGGGATATGTTATGCGACTCGTCGGGTATGGTGGAAGTAGAGTGAATGATGATGAGCGCAGTTGCGATGGAGACGTTGAAGCGTCATGACTAAGCCTTGACTTCCTGCACGCGCCTCCGCGGTCACTACGACCTCGATTCCTACCAACTAAGAACTTCACAATCCAACTTTTCGAACACTGCTATATCGTAATCATGGCCGACAAACTCCGTGCACAGCAACAGCTCGAAGCGCTCCAAGCGCGGTATATTGGTATCGGCAGCGCAGACACTACGAAACACGAATGGACATCCAACATCGCGCGCGACTCGCTGTCGAGCTACGTCGGACACCCGCCTCTTCTGCAGTACATGAGCATCGGACTGGGGCAACCCCGCGAGAAGACTAGACTACAACTTTTGGAAAGAATGGTTAGGCCTGTTGGACCGCCGCCTGAGGTGAGTAGAGCACGGGAAAGGAATTTGTTCAAGCGCAGATGCTAACAAGGGTACAGCAACAAGATTGAGGCCGGATTATATTCAGATGCAATGTGAAGAAATCTATCAAAAACATTTCACTATGCAAAGAAAAGGGCAAAGGCTGCTCTTGGTACCGACACGACGGATGCATGCAAGGATGGTAGTCATATGGCAACGTAGAGCCCATGAGCCGGCTACGTGGTGCTTGTTTGAACGGCTCTTAGCTGATTCTATAGACATGCTTAAATCCATAGCAAACGCCGGGAGCTGGTGATGATGGTGGTGATGGTGAGAGGCATGCAGACACCTCGACTCGAATGAAGATAGCCCGGCTACCCTCGTTAGCAGAGGCCAAATGATAGTTCATAGCCCATGTTTTGTCGTGATGTTGTTGCCTCAATCGCTCTCACTTCCACTGCCTGCATGGCCGTCATCGTCATCCTCAACGATGTCTCCACCAGCCTGGATGGCAAACTCGCCCTTTTGCAGCATGCTCTTCAGCTCCGTGTTCCGTGGGTCAACCAGCTCGACGGGCTTGAGCTTCGCCTTATTCCGTATTCTAGGATCGCATCCTGCATCTAGGAGCATGGCGACAATGGATTGGCCGTGGGGCCAGACGTCTTTTTCGAGCGAGTTGACGTAGCGTACGGCTTTGTGGAGGGGCGTGTCCTGTTCCATGCGGTCGATTTCGTCAATCTCGAGGCCTTCCTGGTCGAGCAACATGTCGATGACCTCGACTGCAGCGGTGTTAGCGGGTGGGCGTTCCAAGAGGCAGCCTGGCCGGAGGATTGGAGGTACTCACAACTTCCGTAAGTGGCAGCAATGTGAAGGCAGCCGTTGCCGAGTCCATCGCGCGCATTGTTCAGTATGTCCGCGACATAGTCGGCAGGCTTCTTGTCCGACTTTTTGGCAGCGGCATTCAGGTCGGCCAATGTTTCCTCGAGGAGCTCGGTGTTGTTGCGTCGGCAGGCTTCAAGAACAAGTTCTCGGGGAGAGGCTCCCTGTAGGCAAGTTTTAGCAGCGGTCCTTTTGGGGCTTTTGGGGCGACGGCCATGTACATACGTCGTGGTGGTCAGCCATGGTGTAGGAATCCCGTGGATGCTTGCAGTGACTGGACAAGGGCGGGTGGCTGACAGGTCGGGCACAGCACACAAGCACACGGCACACGCGCGAATGTTTCGTCGACTTGTTTGGCGGGGTATTTCGGAAGTGCTAACGGAAACAAGGTGACAGGCCCCAGGGCGGTGAAGAGGGCGATGCTGTTGTTCACGGCGGCGCCCAAAAGGCTGCGATAAGATGTCGAGGCAGTAGTCAGTGAATTAGTGACATTGCCTGTCCTCTCCCCGGATCCAGTTGCATAAGCTTGCAATCTGAGACAGCCCGACACTCTCCCAAGCCCAAGTCCGCGCCGCCGCCGCCGCCCACCACTGCCACCACCGCACAAGGCTATGGCTGGTGGCTCGCCCCGCACTTTCCCCGTTTTGGCCCTAGCGCCCTAGGGTCCCGCCATAATCTTTCGATCAAACGCATGCATCGACTCTACGTATGCCTACATATAAGTCCATGTACATGTAACAGCCACAACCACACGGCCCACCACCATGCTGCTCTGTAAGTTGTCGCACACGCCCCCGCTTGCTGGCGCTGCAGCCACAGCTAATAAAAAATCCCTCTAGTCTGCCCAACATGCAGCAACATGCTGCGCGTCTCTGCTGTCCCGCCCGGCGACCCTACCACCGAGGACTTTGTCGGCCAGAACCGCTTCGAGTGCCTCACCTGCCCCTACCACTTTGTCATCAACAAGCGCTACTATGAACGCAAGTATATGAAGAAGAAGGAGGTCGAGGATATCCTCGGAGGAAAGGGCGCCTGGGATAATGTCGACAAGACCGAAGGTATGTGGCCCAAGTCTAGTCTCCATGGATGTCCTGGCAAGAATACGGCCCTAACACCAGGAAACAGTACAATGTCCAAACGAAAAGTGCAGAAATCACGAGGCATACTGGTACCAGCTGCAGATTCGCAGTGCCGACGAGCCCATGACGGCTTTCTACAAAGTGAGTTGTGCTTGCGCCGAGGCAGGAAGGAACCTCTTGCTAATTTTGAAATAGTGTACCCAATGCGCCAAAGAGTGGCGAGAGTAGACTACCGCCATTTCCAGCACACACGCATACATTTGAGGAGTTTAGGCGCAGTCAATATTTTGGTATACCCCGGTTGAATTTCTACAAGTGCAAAAAAAAAGTACACCATCATTCTTGCGCAGCAGTGGCTCAGTCCGATTCGCTGGTCTGGCATGTCATTCAAAAGCCTCACAGACTAGCAAAAGGATTTTCAAATCATGGCGCAAGCCCGCCAATAGCCACCTGAATAAAATTGATCTATGGCCAAAAAGGAACATATCTTGAAAAAGAAAAAGAAAATACGACATTATAGCGTACATGCTCCAAACCTAGCATACCAGCACCATTTCCCTCCCCACCATCCTCACCTACAAGTTGTTCTGCGTCGTCGTCCCCTCTCTACCAATTATCCCAAACATTGGCACAACACTATCACTGATCCCCTGCACCTTGTCCCTTGCACCACTGCCACCACCAGTCCCCTTGGGGCTCCCCGTCGCAGGCGTATTACTCGGCCACGCCCACAACGTATCAAAATCAATCTGCTCGTCCAGCCCGCTCTCTTCACTGTGCAGACTAGGTACCCGCGTGGCTTCTAGTGCTGAGAGATCCAGCATCGTGGATAGCGAGGGCGCCCCTAAAGGCAGCGATGCAGACGGCGTGGCAATGTCGAGTGAGGGTGGTCTGTTGATTGGGGATAGATGAACTGAGAATTCCGGTTCAGGTGGGTTGAGTGTGTTTTCTTGCGTTTGGGCAGCAATTGAGGCGGGGACTGTGGGTTGGACGGGCAGGTGCATGACTTGGGGCTGGGGCGGTGTTTGGACTTGGCCCGGTACTTGCTTGAGGAGCGGTCGGTCGTTGAGGGGTGTTGTGTGTAGGCCGGGGTAGATGTGTATGGGGACTTGGTGGAGTCGGGGTGTGCCGTCCAGGGGATTTGTTGGCTGGACCAGACTAGTTACATTCGGGGTCGGCTGCTGCTGTTGTGCTTGCTGCTGCTGCTGCGGTACCTGTACGCCGTATAGCTGTGATGCTATGCTCGGCAGCGTCGAGTTGCTTGTGAGACTGTCTTTCCGCCGTAGACGCTGTTGTGTTACTACGTCTCTGAAGGAGCTGAGAATGTACACAAGTCTGACTGCCTGTTGATCGCTTTCGGCGCAGTAATTCATGACGTTGATGGCGTTGGTCACGCAGTTCTCTGTTGCATCGATTTGGTAGAGGCCGGCAAAGTCGCTCGCGAGGATAACAAGTGTAGCTGCGAAAAGAAAGTAAATGACGGCAGGGTTACGACGGGACAAGTAGCCCGCTTCAAAAGCGTTTTGGACCAGAAGGATGGTGTGCACAGAGGCAATCACACACGCCTCACTGAATCGTTCCATACGAACAAAGGGTCGAGGCCCCCTGTTTCCCGGCTGATCTACCTGGCGCTGTGTCTCCTTGTTGAGAATGTACAGCAGGAACGGTCGAGTCAGCAAAATGATGGAGTGACAATAAAACAGATTGACGTGCAGAATAGCTACACCCTGACTGGGCGATGCGGTCGCAGCCTGTCGCCACTGTAGAATGGGTGTCAATGCTCGTGGCCATTTCTTGCAAATATCAGAAATCTCCTGTGCAAGCCGAGTGCTGATTTTGCGTCTTTGGTAAACCTTGCGTAAGATGACACCAATTACCTTGCAGCTTCGCACAGCAGCTTCCAGTGCTGCAGGCCCTGTTTCGTTGTAGTCGTACACTGTCTTTGGAGTAAAGGCCCAGGACTGGTTGTAGTCACCGTCAGAAGGCTGGAGCGTGTCACCAGAGCAGTCGTCCTCAGATATAGCGGTTGGGCGACCCAAGGAGCATGATAGCAGACGGTCGATAACAAAAATGGATCGCCACAGATCCTTCCGCTGAACCTGCTCTTCCGGGCTGAATATCACCATGGTCTCTTCTCTGTGGAGACCCAGTGCAAGAGCGGATCGTGCCGCCATACCAAGCAGGGCAAAAGCAGTATTCCGCTTTGTCTTGGCCAACATGTAGACTGACATGAGTAGCAAAGCTTGAACAGACCAAAAGTCCTGATCCTCTAGCCCGGTCATAGGGTCGTTGAGACTCTTAGCGTTCAGGTAGAATGCTTCTGCTCGGTCAAGATGCTCGCTCCGTAGCTTGTCAATGATGAGAGCTTCTGGACTACCAGACAGCGGCGTTGCCATTGTCAAACCAATGGCAAACACAAGGTAGAGCAAGCATAGCCATGACGAACTCACCGAGAGCGGATCCGAATAGCATTGTTCCAAGCTTTTGAAGAAGCGGTCACGGTTAAAGACTTGCAACAACCCATGGGTGTTGATGAAGAAAGCCTCTACCAAAACCCGGGCCGTCTGCTCGTCGGGTAGGAGATGGGTATGCTGGTATCCAAGTGGAAGCGAGTACTGACCCTCTACTATCTTATGTCGACGAGGGTCGGTAGTGAATGGAGAAGGTCCGGCTACCGTCTCGACCATCATCCGAAGGAGCTGGAGGAAAGATAAGGTAGCTGCATCACCGATATACAGTACCCGACCAGTAGGGTCCTGTAGCATCCTACTCTGACTCGGAAACTCAGCAACATCGTCTCCACCATCATGCGAGGTGGTGTCCTGTGACACTGTCGGTCTACTGCCGTCACTGCCATGATTCGCTGGCAGTTGAGGTACGGCAGCAGAGTTCGCAGCAGGGGATGGATAAGAAGCCTCCTGATTCGAGCTTACTGCACGGGATACGAGGGATGGCTGTTGAGGAGCGGTAGATGTCCGTCGGTGCAGGGACAGTGGTGAGGGCTGGGCCTGCCCATTGGTGGGTGTGTTTGCCGACGAATTACCATTTATACTACAAGTGAGAGACAGACGGGTTAGTATTGAGATGAACAGAATCAGAATATACATCAAGAGTATCTCTCGTGGATCGCTTTTGTGTACATGCAAATACCACGCAAGTTTGACGACTACAGCCGCCTGATTGAGAGAAAGGTAAGTACATACACGGGGCTTGGGGCGTTGCTAGTAGTTTCAACTACGCGCTTCTTCGCGGGTGGCCTGTCTTCGCTTGGAGAGTTTGGGTCTCGGTCCGTGTATATGCATGTGAATTTGCGCTGACCAATTTTAGCACATTGATGCGTAGATAAGGTGAAGGCTTACCTTGTCACAAGTGTTGCAAGGTTGGAGGCCGTTACACTTTTGGATGGTTAGCTGTGGTCCTGTTGATTGGAGGGCTTGACGGAGGTGCTGTAATGATGGAGGGGCAGGACTAGACTAGGACGTCTACGTTAGACATGTGCACCAAAAGGGCTACTCTTGCGTGCATGCCCCCGGAGCATTGCACAGGCTAATGACATATCCCGAGCCTACTCGTACAAATATCCGGCTCCGCTGTGTTTGAGCGTGGCCAGATCAAACCGTTGGGTGACATGCTGTGAGGCGGGTGCACCCAGGTTCTGCGCCGAGGGGTGGCGAGCATGCAAGATGAGCCCTCTCATCTATGTGAAGCAGCCGTCTTGGAGTGGGATGAAAGCGCACAACTCGCCTTTTGTTTTCTGCGCTTGCAGCTCTCGCATGCCTGTGCAGTGCGCTGCCGCTGATCTATGCAATACCGTGTTAGCACCACTACGGCAGCCACACCGACACACGCGAAACGGACCTGGTGGAACCTTTGGGCGCGTCATCCTGTAAAGGCTATGTACGTATGCGCCTCGGCTGAGGTCGGTGGTTCGTCACGTGCAGCGGCGTTGAGTGCTCAATGCTGATGGGGACATTGCCGACGCGACGGAACGATGAAGTGTGATCGGAAGATGCACTCGCTCGAGGTGAGAACGGTAAGGAGAGCACTCCGGGACTCGCTCGCACCCCCACCACCGAATCCAACGGCGACGTAAAAGGGGTCCCACAGTTTCGAGTCGAGCGACTGGCGCGCGAGCCGGCGATGACGGGACGACAGAGACGGTCCTGCTGATGGTTTATGGGTGCAATGCCCATGGGGTCGTCCCTAAGCATCACGCAAAGCTTGGGCCAGCACCTTTCCGGAAGTCGGGTAGCGCAGCAACGTCTGCCGATCGTCACAGAAACCGTGTTCCTACATGCTGGGCCAGTCCGCCTTCGGCATCATGCCGTCCACATGCATGCCGTGGTTGGTAGACCACGCTCATCGCCACAATGGCTTACTAGGACCAGCCTCGACATACAGCCAGACTCTTCTTTCAACGGCTCTGCCGTTACCAATCTTGGCGTCTCGGTCCGCCCGTCAACGGCTCCCATGGCTTGCTCTTAAGCCGCCGCTGCCGTCACCCGGCCTGCCAGAATACACATCTGGATACCATCGTCACCACCATGGCACCCTTTCTAGGAACAGAACAGGACCAAAACAACCAGTCCACCCAGCCAAATGCCTTGCTGTTGGGTACAAGAACAGCCCTGGACCAACTTCTCGCAAAGGCCAAGGACAACCTCCCTCAAGAGTCACTGCAGCATATTACCAATGTCAAGTTCTCGACCGCCAACACGGGATCACCCTACTTTCCAAGCCCATTGAAGCAGACGGAAGCAATCTCGGCCCTCAAGGCTGTCGAGGCAGGCGTTGCCTCTGCTATAGCTGATCTTCACAATGATCAAAAAGATCGCCACATTGCAGTCGATCTTGAAAGAGCAACAGCTTTTCTCTTCTCCACCTACCTCACCACCGTAGGAGGCCTTGACAAGTCGAATCCCAAGGTCAAAAAGTTACTAAAAGGTAAGCATTGACGTTCCATGCGCTTATATCAGTCACCTGACCAAGACAGACACGGACCTTCTCCAAGCCCAGTCTATTCTCTACCGCAGGCTGTCTGCAAATCTCTATGAGACCAAGCGACCGGGAGAGTACTTTCATCTGCATGGCTCCCTCGAGGCAACCAAAGCACTGAACATGGTTGGTCTCGAAGGCTTCCGACCTGACTTGACCGATTATCACGAGTGCATCAAAGTAATTGAGGATCGCGTCCGACAATTTACGGTAGAAGAGCTTGAAGAAAAGAATCGGGCGATCAAACAGGCTGGTGTGACCTGCCTAAAGTGGGATGACTTCCGAACTACTGAACACGGTCAAGCACTGATGCAGGAGCCGCCCTGGAAAGTAGAACCTCTGGAAACCGACACGCCACCAACCCCACTACCCTTCCGATCTTCACATGCTCCAAAGCCGCAGATCCTCGCTGGCATCCGTGTTCTTGAGCTTTGCCGAATCATTGCCGGCCCGGCAATGGGCCGTGGTCTTGCCGAGTATGGTGCTGAAGTTATTAAAGTCACATCGCCGAACCTGTCCGATGTGCCTTTCTTCCAGGTGGATGCTAACATTGGAAAACATACGACCGACTTGAACTTGAAGGACCCGAAGGATCGACAGACCTTTGAAGAGCTTCTGCAGTCTGTAGATATCATTCTTGATGGCTACCGTCCTGGCAGCTTGAATCGTCTTGGATATGGACCACAAAAAATGGTCGAGTTGGCGAAGAAGCGCGGCAAGGGCATTGTATACATTGCTGAGAACTGCTTTGGCCACGTTGGACCATGGTCGTCACGTCCAGGCTGGCAACAGATTGCAGACTGTGTTACTGGCGTAGCCTGGGCACAAGGCCAAGCAATGGGGCTGAACGAGCCCGTCGTACCGCCGTTCCCCATGAGCGACTATGGCACAGGCTGCATGGGCACCATCGCCGCTCTAGTTGGGCTTTACAGGCGAGCCAAGTCTGGTGGAAGCTACCTCGGTCTCACTTCTCTATGCCAATATGACATATTCCTGCTTCAGCTTGGTCTTTACGACGACCGCACAATGGCCGAGCTCAAGAAGCAACATGACAAGGAGTTCTTCGAGCTACGTCACTACGATTCAGTAGATGAAGTTGGCAAGCGGGCCCTCAAGACTATGAGGAGAACACACCCAGAGCTGTTTGAGGATCGACACATGCAGGAGTGCTTTAGCAGAGGTTTCAACGCCAATGTCAGGACTATTCGACCCGTAGTCAACATTGAGGGTTACTGGAACGGGTTCCTGCGCAGCTCGCGACCGAATGGTTTTGACAAGCCTACATGGGATAACTGGGAGGTTGATGAAGATTTATTACGAGCATAACGTATCGTCCTTTTCTTGTATCTAAGCGTTCTGTATATTCCTAGATCAGCCTCATATTTCCCTGTAAAGCATTACTGTACTACATAGCCTTCCCTTCCTGCAAAAATTCCAAATAACCTTATTCGCCACCCTTTCTTCCCCTTGCATTGTTTGCTCTTGATCATCTCTCGCCTCGAGCTTCCATACGTATGTACCTTGCCAAGACGGTGTAATACTACTTACACAAATCACGCGTTAGCCCCACCTCTCACAACGGCCCCCCACCATCTAGACTTCCACATCTTGTGTAAGCTGGTGCATCTTCCGACGACGGGGGCGGCGGCTACCATACTACAAACAACGCATCTGCAATCTACCTTTACCTACATTACATCCATACGTATATATCGTCATGCCACACGTGCACACGTGACACCCACAACCCTACACCGCCGAAAATGGTAAAAAACACGTCAAAAGCGTTCATGTTCCCAAAGTAGTCTATCAACCCCCTTCATACCCATCTAACGTAGTTAACTTACACCAGGGGCACAGCAACCCCCCCCCCCTCCCCAGCAAACCAACAACCATGCATCCAGCCCTTCCCCCCATGTTCGTGCCTCTCCCAACATTACCTACCTACCTAGCCACAAAAAAAAGGAAAGAAAATTTCTTTATTCCCGGTTACTAGGGATCCCGAAGTTCACCCTTTTGCCCACCGTCATACCACGCATCTAGCCAAAATGCCTCAGCCCTAACAATCTCCTACCCCCTTACCCGATCACCCGATCTGCAATACCAATCACGTGCCTCCAACGCAATGCATGCCCGTTTTGATCATCTTCTTCTTTATTTTTCTTTTTTTCGGGGGGTGAGGCAGCAAAAGATCGGGCCGCGTAGACAGGAACCCGGTTAGATTTTCGGGAGACCGGTATGCGGTGGGGGGGGGGGGGATGTAAAGTGGGTATCTTGGCCCCGTTTGTATGTGGCGTGTTATCGCGTGTTTTGTTGTACACTGCTACTATGTGCCCTGGATCTTGATGGCTTTGTGTAAGGTTGGGCGGTTGGACGGTTGGACGCGGCTTTTTTGGCTTGCCGAGTAAAGAGTAGGTGCGGAAGGTTTGCTGGGGACTAGGGTTAGATGCGTGATTAATTGGGTCATGGATGGGCTATTTTGGGAAGGATGGGTAGGGCTTGATATGTGTGGACTTGCTATATAGGAAATTGGACATGGAGAAATATCGGGTGTTGCGGAGGTCTAGGTTGGTGGTTTTGGTCGGATGGGTGGGGGGTGGTAAGCACTGTGCAGGGGGGAGCGGTGTGAGGGTGGCTTTTCTTCTTCTTCTTTTTGGGCCGCTTTGAGATTCCGATGCGTACTTTGTGCTGGATGACGGCTTCCGATGTTTTTGCTTGGCGTTGTTGCGGATGGGCATGGGGGCAAGGCGTAGAGTTTAGATAGGGCTGGGGTTGTGGTAGTACTAGTGTGTGGTGTGGTATGTAGCTTTTGTTCTTTTTATGGAGTTCAAAAACGGGCTATTGGGTATACGATTGATGGGCGCAAGGGTTTGGAGCTTGATTCATGGAGATGCCCCATGTAATATGTGTCGCTGTTTTTACGACTTCAGTACTAGTCATCAAGGTGTATTGTAGCGCCGAGTATTGCATAGTAATCTTTGGCAATAATTTTCCGGTGAACCCTTGGAGTATTTACATTAGTGCATTGCTGCTCTTCATGGTCTTTAGTCTCAGACATCAACCCCACTCGTGCACATGACACCCCGAGGGTTCCGGCTACTCCCTTCCGACTCATTAGACGTACCCCCACTCTGCTCAGGCAGACAATCTGACAGTATAGAAGAACTACATAGCTCTGCGCCGTATCTTTCCACATATATTTACTAGTCTTGGTCTATTGTCTCTCGTCGGTTATCGACGTGTCCTTCATAGATGATAGAGCGTTTCTTTAGTATAGAGTATGCGAATGTTTCAAGTAGCAGAAAAAGTAGATGAGGAGATTGGCAGGGGTGTTTGTAGAAATTACCATCGCCCTGTTTTCAGTGGTCCTGGCGTATACCGCTAGGACTTGCTACATGAGTACTGCATCTCTTTCACATTCTATATCTTATGTGTCAATGTTTCGTTCGATCTGGGGTTTCCATCGTGATCATTAATCTGTACGTCATCTCTTGTCTCAATCTTTGGCCGTGAATTAGTTCCCTGTTATTGTATCCTGCTTGAAATCAAGCGACCGAAATATTTACCTGCACAATAAGCGTATCAGCGTACTGTCACACCCAAGAATAAGACTTCTTTTCAACACAGCGTATCTAAATTCCAAAAACAGAGATCTATTCTATTCTTGCACCCGAATCATTTCCTCTAAACTCCTTCTCATCATGCCTTCTCCTTCTTGAAAACCTCAATCGCCCACTTCCCAAGCTGCTCATTCTCCGCAGGTTGTATGGGGTAAAAATGCCCGATATCAACTTCCTTGACCGTACTCTTTCCCTCAGCAACCTCATAGCACTGCTCAATCAACCGTTTGCCCACACCCTTGAACTCATCCTGATTACCGAGAATATGGTACGAAGGAATAGCAATCTTGCTCTCTAGCAGTTCCTTCTTCTCATCCTCGGAAAGCTTGGAAGCGTCTAGCACAGCAGAAACGGATTGCGCAATAAACGGCGGTGGGGCACTGCCACAGATAGTGATACCAAAGCCCCAGTCGCACCAGTCTAGTTCATCGACATCTTCGCCTTTCTTCTTTAGCGCGGCAACGATTTCGGCACACTTGAGCAGGCCGGTGACAACGCGGGTGCCTTGGGAGAAGCCGATTAGGCCAACGACTTCGCCGCCGGAGTCACGGATGCGCTTTACGGTGCTGCGGACGAGTTCTTCGACTTCTGAGGGCATGGTGGAGATGTGAGGGCCATCCTTTAGTTCTTTGGCTGTGTCGGGGGCGGAGAGCCAGCGTTTGTAAGGGCCACAGCCGTCGAAGAACGGGAGGACACCTGGACCAGCTTGGGAGGGAAAGGGGGCTGGTGAGTGTGAGTCTTTGAGTTTCTAGTGTATCCGAATCTGGGGGAGAGAATCTTATACAGGCTTATGCGTTTGAAAGAAGTATCGCGTTCTGCAAATTTGGGAGTGGGAGTCGGAAGGAACAAACATTGCAGGGAATGACAGTAAGAGATAGGGGATTTGAAAGCGCAAAATGCATACCGCTCAGACTCTCAATCTCAAACTCCGAACCAAGCACTCTTGTCAATCTCGCCAATTGTACAGTATGTATCATAGAATTGCTGCCTGAGCCATGGAAGGCAAGAATCTTGGGCTTCGGGTCCATCTTCTCTGCTCAATGTCTAGTGGTGCTTTGCTCGGGATTGGCTCCGCACGTCGGTTTCTTTCACTTTCTAAATCCTTTTTGCTTGGAATTGAACTTCCTTCTCTTTGTAGCCCAATTGCAATTAGCCCTACTCTTTTGCGCAGACCTGTTGACTCTGATGTGGTGCGAACTCAGCCCCCAAAGTTGTAATGCGGGGTTGGAATTACTGATAAACAGCAGTTGTTGGAGATGGAAATTGCGTGATGAGTCGTCTTCGTTCGACAGTTGTTCTTTACGCTAGCCTTTCCGCCTTAAACTCTTCTTTCGACTCTTCTTTCTTTTGAACCCCTGAAGCCGTGTCTTCGATGCACACAAGGCGAGAAGAAGATTGTCCCCAACAAACTCCTTGACACACTTCACCAATACTTGCGGTGTGAGTTATCTTTTGTTCAGGTGCAGACAGCCAACAAAAAAAGCAAACTCAAGTGCCGACCCAAACAAGCCTTCCGTAATCGGACCGCAAATCAGTTTTCTTGTTGAACAACGTAGTACAGACGCAAAGGTGCAGGCAATCCAGTTGAAGGTATTCTAGGGAGGAGATTTTGTCTTTGTGTAACACAAGAAATAAGTAGGAGTGATTCTTCCCTTGCGCGTGGAAGCTGCACCTCACCTTGTATGTCGGAGGCCGAAGATGCGTGTCATGGTGGGGTAGGTGGCATATCTACCAGGTTAGTTAATAAGCCAGTGGCACGCCGCACAAGGCAAGAGCGCCTATTTCAATCAAGCGAGCATACTAACCAGGTCTGCATCAGCTATACCTTGATAGAACGATATACAATTGTGGTATCTATACCCTATAATGATACACGCCTTCTAAATGCAGCTCAAGGGAATCATCATTGCGAACGCGCACATGGCGTGCCAAAAGAAATACGTGATCGGAAAGGCAAAGAACCCATACCCATACCTACGCCAAAGAGACCAAAAGGAAACCCCACAAAAACCTAGAAACGGGTAGTCCCCGCCCGTACCAACGTGCTTGACGACTCACTCGAATTCTTACTTCTCCTTCCGCTCTTCGTACTTCTCCCTGAACTCGCAGAATCCGCCCTCACCCTGGAATTCTGTTCTTGTTCTTTGATTGATCTCAAGAGCTTGATGCCCTCCTCAGTCTTGCCCAGCCGAGAAACTATAGCAGTGTTCTCGTGCTGTAGTTCGCCAATCTGCAGCTTAAGCAGTCTGTTCTCCTGCTCCAAGATATCCAGTCGTTGTTTGTACTCATTTCGCTCTCGCTGGACCTTGCTGAGTTGGTTCTTAGCCGCTTCCTTCTGTTGGCGCGCAAGCAGTTTACGAGTCTCTTTCTCTCGACGCTCCTCGAGTTTCCGTATCTCTTTCTGATACTTGTGCTCTTGCTTTTTCCTCTCCCTTTCATGCTTCTCGTTTGCCTTTTGTATTTCCTTCTCCGTCTTGGAACTCTCGGTTTGTAAGTTGGTGTCCAGTTTTTCCTGGGCTTGTTCCAGCTTTATTCTCAGTTGATCCTTTTTTTCTTCGATCTTCTGGAGTTCCTTGGTGTGGTGGTCGTCTGCTATCGTTAAGGACTGTTGGGATGCTGTGGACGGCGTTGGAATTGATGTATCGATCGGAAGGCCTTCCCGTGCAGTAGTAAACTGCTCGGCAGAGGCAAATGAATCTGCTGAGGAGGTGCTCGATGAGCTTGCAGAATCACTGCGCTGTAACTCCAAGTGGCTACTCGGGTACGTGGGTTTTTCCGCTATGCTAACTCCAACACCAGCAGAAATACCATTTGTCTCTGCCACGGACATGGTGCGTGTAACCTCGTGCAGACTTCCTGTATCCGCTTTTACTTCTGATTCTTCATTCCTCGCGCAGGCCCAGTCAAGAAACTTGAGTGCGTCCTGACATATACTGCTGGGTACATTTCGTTCCACCATGAAGCGAGGTATGCCACCCCCAGGATCACTGCGCGTAATCATGATCCATTCGACTGGATTAGTCTCTGCGTCACCGTCTGGCAATGGTATCTCGCGTATCATCTCGACCGACTCATAGAAACCCCGTACCATGTTACTTCGTGGCGGCGCGTTCGGGTGGGAGACAGGTATGGAGACAACCATGAAGTGTCGGGGTATTGTATTAGCGACTTTTGACGCCTCGGTCAGACAGCTATCCGAAGTGATGAGGAGGGTGATGAACTCGCGCGGATAGGTTGGTCCTGGAAATTGAGCTGAAAGTTGGTATACTGCGATATTGTCAGCTGCCTGCACTTCTTGGACTGTATCCCACACTGTATACCTTGTAGCTGCCCCACACCATCCACAGTCATGTCCTCAAGTCTCTGATCTCCTCCAATACCTCGCACATTGCCCTCGCCCGGACCGCCTTGGACTTTTAAACTCTCTTCAAACTCGCTCCGCATGGCACGCTTCCATTTACTGAAGCCTAGACCTTCGTGTACACTTGTCCTCGAGAACCAAGCTCCATGCCTATCCTTCCCGGCCATTTTGAAAACGCTCATCCCCGTAGCGGCATCGGCATTCCCCAGCTTGAGGGGCTTGCCCCATGACTTTTGCAGCTCCTCATGTGTCGGAGCTGGCGGAGGTCGCCGTACCTGGGAAATGGTGAGGTCCTTAGCGCTCGTTGCGGGTTGTTGCTCGGTTCGCGTCCGTTGTGATGCTTCGTAAGGCGTGCCATTGGGAGGCGGAGGTACAGAGTTTGCAATCAGCTCTGCTTTAGCTAGTATATCGGATATGAATTCCTTGAGATTATCGGTCGGGACGTCACTGAATTCTTTTGGCCTTAGGCAAGCGAGCGCTTCATGCAATTCCGCCATGATGAATACGATTAGAACTTGTTGAGGGGTGAGGGAAGTCCGGAGATGTTGCAGAGAGGACGGACGAAGCCAAAAGTCATGGAACGCTCAAGCTTTTGGCAACCGCGCTCTGATAACGGCGAGATTTGCGGACTGTGGAAGTTCCGATGTAGCCGTGGAGCGAACTGACTGGGTCCGGTGACGGTCGATGAAGTCACTACGACACGGGAACAAATGTCGAAAGCTATCTGTCTCAGTCCCGCTGGGCCTCTGCTGTGTAAAGCATATGGGATTGTAAATCAGGAGAGTAGTTGATCGAATTCCAAGGACTCCGGTGCACACGACAAGGTACAGCGCGCTCGTATTCCGCGTATTGTTGATTCGACGTCATCCCTGCTACTATGCGTTGGTTCGCCATGCGCAAGGCTGTGGGGTCGCCCGCAACTCCGCCGACATCCCCTCCAACCTCGGAATCACACTTGGTCCGAAGCCGCTACCTACGTCACACCATACACTCTTTTGGGGAAACTTGCGAGATGATCTGGCTCGCCCTGTGCACAGTTGCACAACGCATACACCGGTTCTATAGCACTTCGAATGAGACGGACACACGAAGCTCACGGCTTATATTGTAACTCCAACCAAAAGTCACCAGATGATAATTAAAAAGGGTATTCGCAAGTCTATCCCGTCTATGCTAATACAAAAGCCGATTCACCCTATAATACACACGCAGCAGTATCTAGAACACTTCTATCACAGGAGACTATACAAGCACGTACAGCGCACACATCTGTTAATAGTTAGCAATCTGTCAGCGTTCGGCCGAGATGAGTCAGTTTACCATACTGAGTCCCAGGATCATGCTGCACCAGAACAAGACATTGTTCAGCAATGTACGACCCTTGACCCATTTGCTTCGCTGCAACATGACGATGGGCATCTGAAGCATCATGGCAACAAAGCCGTAGCCTCTGAATTTTCTCGTGATACAGCCCATAACCAGTTCGTGGGCCAGTGCGGAGATGAAAAAGGTGATTACGATAGCCAATGGCCGCGACATGTGGTTCTTGGACGCACTGTAAACGTGTCGTCGAAGAAACTGGTGCACTGGAATGTTCCACTCGGCACTGTTTAAGTAGGTCAGACGCTGCTTTGGAAGAAATATGTAACAATCCGTACCTGAACTCGAGCCAGTCACAGCTGTTCCACCAGTCAGCGTAGAATTGACGATCAGCGAAGCCTGTACAATGTAAGCGCGGGTAGATTCCTGTGGTTTTGAAAAAGACCTACGTGTGATTTCTGCAAATGCACCCAGGATGTACTCAAAGATGACTAGGAATACCAGGAGGAAGGTGATCATAAAGGGGAACAGCAGACGACCAATCGTCTCACCCATGATCAATGCAAAGTCGGTTGCGCTGTTCGAGTTATGGAGTCGCACGGCCGATACGTCGAGCACTGGAAGTATGAATTCCTCTGCAGTAATAACCATGAGGAAGATGCATCCGAACACAGCCAATGTCTTGTAAAAGACCTCGAGCCAACGAACATGAGTGTTGCGGGGATACTCGAGCTCATAGCAGAGTGTCGGACAGAAGATGAAATCCACATAGTTGTATAAGGTGAGGTTGTTGGGATACGAGACATTACCCAAAGGCGACGCAAGCTCCAAGGCAAGCTCCTCGCGCAAGTGGCCAAGGTATTCGGCATTTGGGTCTTTGGGTTCTGACTCGGTCTGAGACGGTGACTTTGGAATCTCGTGTAGATGAGTACGGGGAGTCGGGTATCGAACTGCTGCCACTTTGCTAGCTTGATCAGGTGTGTCGAGATCGTTCAGACGTCTCAGAGTTTCGCTGAGATGACCGTTGTAGAATCTTGAAACGTTAGTTTAGGCCGTCATTTGTAGTTTCTTGGATAGCGTACGCGTATGAGTGCATTTTCATGAAGATTGCAAGTAGATGTAGAGTGAAGAAGACCTGGGCCGTCCAGCTCCAATCGCGGATGAATGGATATCTTCACAGTCATTAGTCTATGGTACACTATCGGAAAAGCGGCGGCTTACGTAGTCCAGAAAGCAAGCCAGATGGCCTGCAAGACGCTCTGTATGGCCATACCATACGTGTTCCAGCGAAGCACTTTGTCTTTGAGGAACAGCTTTTGGAGAGGCAGTGACAAAGCCGTACTGCACACCATGGCGCCATCAACCAGACCAAGCTCAACCACCTTTTCCTTGAACAACGCCCACTGCCTCATCTGAAACGGATATCCAGTCTCTGTCATGTTTCGGAGCATCGAGGTGATGACCATGATGGCAAGGCCAATCCAGAACAGTACGAAGAAGCCGCGGAAGTCATGGTGGTCGCTGTTAGGGTCAAAGTGCGAGACGCGATTCTGGTAGTGGATGGTAGGGAATATGCGCTGCTTGTGCTGAGCGCGTATCTGTCGGCGCGCAGACGACGAGGCCTGGACGGAAGGCGGGGCATCGGGGGGTATAGGGGTCGATCTTCCACTGCGGAGGGTCAGTAATGTGCTACGCAAAAAAAGCACACTGGCGATAGGTACCTCGAGAGGCCAGAGGCGGCTTCCTTCGGAGTGCCATTTTTATTAAGGCCTTCGTCGCTAAGTTTAGGCTTCAGGAGGTCGATTCTTGTGGGTTTGCGCGGTCGCGGAGAATGAAAGTCGGCGTCGCCATTGTGGTTGTGTGTGTCAACAGAGGTAGATTCAGCCATTGTGGATTCAGCCATCATGAGCAAAGAGTATGCGCATGTCGAGGATGTAAGTAATGATGCAAAGGGGGATTGAAACGTGGACAGGCCAGAGTATGATCAGCAACCCACACGGCGACTGGTTCTCGGTCCTTATGGGTAGTGGATAATATTGTAGCCAGGCAAGCCTTCCGAACACCCGTGCAGCATGACAAAAACAGGAATCGAGTAGGAGAAGGATGGGATCACCACGTGGAGAAGTCTGCCTGGGGGCTGCTTGCGCGCACCCATTCTATCGCGGCGACGGTGCTCTAACATTCGTTAGCTGTCAGGGCCGGTTACATCACAGGTCAGACGCGCTTGCCACCACGGGCAGTGCAGCGGGAATCAAGGACTTTTGCCCAGCCAGCTAGGGCTATCATCATCCGCCCCGTAGTCCGTAGCACTCCTCATAGCCAAAAAAAGGCCGTGATTTGATTCGGCATGCGTGGTGAATGGCCTAAGACAGAATGCGATAACTGTGTGTAGGCGTCTGCGTAGCTGGAACACGCTGGGTGCCTGACTCGCGCGATAGGCCTCCGTTGCCCCCAGCCATATTATCTATGGACGTGTGCAATGGCCGAGACGCCCTGGGCTTATTCAAGTGAGATTGGAGAGGATGCGCTGGACTGAGAGCAATTTGAAGCATCTAGCAAAAGTGTCAAGGAGAGATGGTAGCAACCAGCAGTGTTCTAGTGGTTTGGCTTGCCAGCAGCGGTAGCGTGGGCGTTGCCCTCGTTGTCGGTGGGAGGTGCGTCTGCATCCGACATCTGGAACAAATAACGGCCCGGCCAGGTGGAAGCCGTCCCCCCAAACGTTGTCGACAACCAAGCCCTCCAAAAGGAATACTTCTCGTTGCCCGTGCCCGATTGATCCTGCCGACCGAACAGCAGCCCTCCGTCCTTCATTCCCGCCTCTCAATCGAACCTTTGAACGCTGCTTGGGTGGGGTCCAAGAGGCCACTGCAATGGCTTCCTGTACGCCAAGCATCGCACCGCCCGCAGCTATGGACATGTGCTAAGAATTACCAGTGAAGCAGTTTATTCGCAATGTGCGCGCTGCAAAGACGATTGCTGATGAGCGTGCCGTTGTCCAGAAAGAGAGTGCGGCGATCCGCGCCAGCTTCAGGGAGGAAAGCCACGATTCAAATGTGAGGAGGAACAATGTCGCAAAGCTCCTTTACCTCTTCACACTTGGCGAGAGGACGCATTTTGGTCAGATTGAATGCTTGAAGCTACTGGCCTCTCCCCGCTTTGCGGACAAGCGGTTGGGCTACCTGGGCACCATGTTGCTCCTGGATGAGAACCAGGAGGTCTTGACCCTGGTCACCAACTCGCTCAAGAAGTACGTCCTCTTCCATCGAGCTTGAAGCCATATCGTGTATGCTAATCGGACTGCAGCGACTTAAACCATGCTAATCAGTACATTGTCGGTCTCGCCCTTTGCACTCTTGGAAACATTGCATCGGTTGAAATGGCTCGAGACCTGTTCCCAGAAGTCGAAACGATAATATCGAGCGCGAACCCTTACATACGTCGCAAAGCCGCAATCTGCGCAATGAGGATATGTCGAAAAGTACCCGACCTACAAGAACATTTCTTGGAAAAGGCCAAGTTGCTGCTACAAGACCGGAACCATGGAGTCCTTCTGTGTGGTGTCACTTTGGTAGAGAACCTGTGCCAAGCAGACGAGGACGAAGACGACGAGAATGGTGTACGGGACCTCTTTAGGCCGACCGTACCTAGCTTGGTCAAGATATTGAAGGGACTGTCATCTTCCGGCTACGCTCCCGAGCACGATGTAACGGGCATCACCGATCCCTTCTTGCAGTGCAAGCTACTACAGCTGTTGCGTGTCCTGGCCCGCGGCGATGCTCAGGTCAGCGAACAAATAAACGATATTCTCGCCCAGGTTGCAACCAACACCGACTCTTCCAAGAACGTTGGCAATTCGATTCTCTACGAAGCTGTCCTTACCATCCTCGACATTGAGGCAGATTCTGGACTTCGTGTGCTTGGTGTGAACATTCTGGGAAAGTTCCTGTCTAACCGGGATAACAACATCAGATATGTCGCTCTCAACACCTTGATCAAGGTGGTTGCAGTCGAACCCAACGCTGTACAGCGGCACAGGAACACCATCCTTGACTGTCTCCGAGATCCAGATATCAGTATTCGAAGGAGAGCACTTGATCTTAGCTTTACTCTGATCAACGAGAGCAATGTACGGGTACTTATACGGGAGCTTTTGGCTTTCCTAGAAGTCGCCGACAACGAATTCAAGCCGGTCATGACCTCACAGATTGGTATCGCTGCGGATCGCTTTGCGCCAAATAAGAGGTGGCATGTTGACACGATGCTACGCGTCTTAAAACTGGTCAGTGACTAAAGCCTTAAGTCAAGTTTTTTCTTTGCTAATATGTGGTACAGGCCGGCAACTATGTTAAAGAGCAGATTTTGTCGTCTTTTGTCCGACTAATCGCTACCACACCCGATCTCCAGACCTACTCAGTACAGAAACTCTACTCTGCGCTCAAGGAAGACATCACACAAGAGGGCCTTACCTTGGCTGGCTCTTGGGTGATTGGAGAATACGGCGATGCCCTATTACGAGGTGGACAGTACGAGGAAGAAGAACTTGTCAAAGAAGTGAAAGAGAGTGATGTCGTCGATCTCTTTGAAACTATCCTAAATAGCAGCTACGCCGGTTTGATTGTTCAGCAGTACATCATTACAGCATCGATGAAGTTGACGACACGACTAAGCGATCCCGCACAAATCGAACGTTTGCGACGATTACTACAACGATACTCGGCCAACCTAGACGTGGAGATTCAGCAACGTGCAGCCGAGTATGGCAACCTCTTTGGTCATGATCAGATCAGGAGGGGTGTTTTGGAAAAGATGCCTCCGCCTGAGATCCGAGAAGAGTCGCGTGTACTGGGAGAGGCTACCAAGAAGCGTCACTCGAAGATTGCGAAGAAGAAGCCTGCACAGGCAGCAACTGAGGATTTGCTACTCGATCTCATGGGCGACGCTGGCCCATCTGCTGACGTGAACGGTGCTGCCAACGGGACACAACATAGCCAAGATCTGCTCGCAGACATAATGGGCGGGGCTTCATCGCCCCCACAAACGTCTTCCCCGGCGCCACAATCGAATGTCGCTAACATTATGGATCTATTCAACTCCGGCCCGAGTAGTTCTCCAGCCCCTGCGCAATCCCGGGCGCCCCCACAAGCCGCATCGTCTGACCTACTTGGCGGTCTTGGTGGTATGTCTTCGCCGCCTCCGCAAAACCCAACACCTCCTGTAGCATCTGGCCCGCCCGCACATCCAGCATACAACAAGAACGACCTCCAGGTCACGTTCCAGCTCAAGCGTGACGCGAATGCAGTGCAAGTTCTTGCACGATTCCGCAACACCGGGAGCCTCACGCAACTGTCGGGTGTCAATCTACAGGCTGCTGTACCCAAGAGCCAGAAGCTGCAGCTGCAACCTATCAGCACAAGCGAGTTGGATGGTGGCCAGGATGCGACCCAGCAAATGAGGGTCACAGCCGTTAATGGCGTAAGTCACGCACATATGATCATGTCATGAATACACACTAATGCCCAGCAGCCGCCTCCAGCAAGGCTAAAACTTCGACTGAAGATCAGCTACTCGACAAGCGGAGGAGGTCCCGTCACAGAACAGGTAGACTGGGCCGAGCCAGTTTGATTGAAACACATCCATACAACCGATTCTGGTAGTTAGTGTCTTCATACGTAGCGAGCACCCATAGAGCAAATGAACATACCCCCAGGCAAACATGCCACAACTGCATTCCGTATCCCCATCACGATCTCATCACCGTCACAAAGAATGAGCAAAATGTACTAGGAATAAGAATGCGGGAGCGGGTGCCACAAGGTCAATGTGTGCACGGACGTGTCTTGTCAATAAACCCGGCTGGCCATCCGAACCCCGCTAAACATCCAGGCACAACGCTTGTTTGAATGGGCTTGCACATCCCGCATTTCCCCCTCCCATGTACTAGTCGCCAAACGTAACGTATGATGCGGATACACAGGATCCCTCTTTCTTGCAACTCCGCGTTCTTCCATACTCCTAGTATACCCCCCCAGTCTACGTTCTTACCCGCTCTTTCCTTGCTCTTTCCCTGAGAACCCAAGTACTTTTAATTACGTAGCTCAGTCTGACCTGGATGTACGACGCACACCGACCTACCCCAATTAAGCCGGTGAGGGGGGGAATTCGGTAGTAGCTCAACAAGATCGACCAAGCCCCCCAGAAGCCCAAGTCTAATAAGTAGTAACGATGATCCCTACACAAGGCGGGTTGCGCTGCTAATGCAACCGTGAATGACCGCCCGCTATTATGTACCATTGCCTTTTTCTTACCAATATGTAACCAAGCATGTTTGGGTCCCCTGGTCATGCGCTGCTAGCACGAGGTCGATACCCCTTCCCCTTCTTGCAGCAGAAGGACGAGGAAGCATTTCGGTATGCACACTCTTCTTTTTTGTCCGCAACGTTCATTGTTACCTTCCTAATCTGAGGTATACAAGGATCACCAAATATTAGTAACGCCCAACATTTTTGGGGGGGTGGTCTGGGGTCATGGTGTTTGTGTCTCTGTCAGCTGATATATATGGGTATTCTAGGTTCTAGGCGATATAGTGATCTGCAAAAGGAGATGGGTTGGCGGGCGGTTAAAAGAATGCATATGTAGACTTGTTTGGTTCCTACTTTTGAGTAATTTAGTAAGGTTTTTTTTGCTTTTCCATTTTTGGTTGCTCCACCTTTGACTTAACTTTATTTATTTTTCTGGACGCGGTGTGGAAAGTAGTATATTACTGGAGAGAGACACGCTATTGTTTATTTAAATCTCCGGTTTACTACTCGGGACAGATTGATCTTGGGTGCTTGACGACGACACGCTGCGATGATTCGACTCGGGGTTTTTGCTCTCATGGCTGCTGTGGCCTCGTCTTTGCCATCGAATGCACCGGTAGATTTGCCAGCGAGACAGTATAAGGCGCCTCCCGAACTTTCGTCTCCGGAAGAAAGAGCACAGGCTGTAGTGGACACGTTCAGAGTGAGCTGGGACGGATATTATACCTATGCGTTTCCGAAGGATGAGTTGAATCCCGTGACGAACAATGGTAGTAACTCCCGGTGAGTAGCAAAAATGCATGGATTGAGATCCTGAAGAGCGCTTCAGTAGAGAGTGAAAAAGGAAACCCAGCTAACACGTCTTTAGAAACGGATGGGGAGCCTCCGCCGTAGATGCTCTCAGCACAGCACTCATCATGGGCGAGAAGGAAACAGTAAACCAGATTCTAGACCACATTCCAACCATCAACTGGGCCGTTACAGACTCCTCGGTCTCATTATTCGAAACCACAATCCGGTATCTCGGCGGCATGCTCTCAGGATACGATCTCCTACGCGGACCTCTGGCGCATCTTGCAGACAACCCATCGAACGTCGAAGCTCTCTTGACTCAATCCATCAACCTAGCAAACAACCTTTCCTACGCATTCGAGACACCCTCGGGCGTACCCTGGAACAATCTTGACCTCAGCGCCCGCGGCAATGACGGTAACCCCAACGGCCTCGCAACAATCGGAACCCTCATCCTCGAATGGACGCGTCTAGCCGACCTGTCCGGAAACCAAACCTATGCAGATATCGTCGCAAAAGCAGAGTCATACCTACTCTCTCCCTCTCCAGCATCCGGCGAGCCATTCCCCGGTCTTGTCGGTTCCACCATCAGCGTGCAGACGGGCGAATTCACCGACGGCGAAGGCGGCTGGGTTAGCGGCTCGGATTCCTTCTACGAATACCTCATCAAAATGTACATGTACGACCCAAAATTCTCGCAGCTCAAGGACCGCTGGGTCACGGCTGCAGACAGCAGCATCAAGTATCTGGTCTCGCACCCTTTGCCGCGGCCTGACATTACTTTCCTCGCCGCCTACAACGGCCCACAGCTCAAATTTGACAACCAGCATCTGGGCTGCTTTGATGGTGGAAATTTCATATTGGGCGGCCAGGTCCTGGGACGACAGGATTATATTGATTTCGGACTCGAGCTCGTCAATGGGTGCCATGAGACTTATATTAATACTGCGACGCGGATTGGGCCCGAAGTCTTTTCTTGGAATATTACGAATATACCGGCGAACCAGACGGAGCTTTTTGAATCGGCAGGGTTCTGGATTAAGAATGCGAACTACGTGTTGAGGCCTGAGGTTATCGAGTCGTACTACTATGCCTTCCGCGCTACGTCGGATCCAAAGTACCAGGAGTGGGCGTGGGATGCGTTTGTGGCTATCAACCAAACGACGCGGGTGGGTAGCGGGTACAGCTCGATCAATAATGTTAATGTGGTTGGGGGAGGCGGTTTCAGCGATTTCCAGGAGAGCTTCTGGTTTGCGGAGGTGCTCAAGTATTCATATCTGATTCATGCGGGCGAGGCTGAGTGGCAGGTTTCAAAGGATGGGAAGAATGAGTGGGTTTACAATACTGAGGCGCATCCAGTTAGGGTTCACGGAGGAAGCAAGTGAGAAGGAGGAACCCTCTGCAGAGATTATGTATGCGAGGGCTGTTGCTGTTTAGACCATTCATATATCCATTGGTACGACGCGCGCTTCAGGGTAATGATATTGACGACATTTTCGCCGGGTATAATGCGATCGACCACGCTGTAATAAAAGTGGCATGTTACTCGAAGAAACCACCATCGCTTTCCTCTGCCTCTTCTTGAGCCTGAACGCCCAAAGCTCTCCTCTCACGGCGGTTCTTCGCTGCAGCAAGTTTCTCTGCTATCTTCTTTTCCTTGCTCTTGATAGTTTGGTCCGCCTTCTTGTTCTTCTTTTCCTTTGCAGGCGCTGGTGCTGGCAAGTCCTCCTTTCTATTCCTCAATGCGTCCAGCGTGCCTTCTGCCATGGCTTCCTCAACAGTCTTCCACATGGCTACATCTCCCTTGGGTCCATCAAACTCGCGATTCGATTTGTCGCCAGAATCACCCTCCCCGCTCTCATCCGAATCCGCCGCTTTTTCCTTTTTCGATTTTGGGTATAGAGAAGCATATGGCTTCACCAGTGGATAGTATATGGCGTAGTTGACATCAACTTCGGCATTGTGAACTTTTCGCGCAAGTTCCTGTTTCTTTTCCTCGTCCTCTTCGCCTTGTAGCTCCTTCTTCAGCTTCTTGAGTATCCGTGTGCCCTTTTGACGATCTGCGCGCGTTAGCAATATGATCCTCGTAGATGGGTTTTGACCAAGGAATGCCATACCAAAGAATCGCACCTGGTGGTACTTTCCAATCATTTTCCGCCTATACTCGGCTTCCCTGCTACTCTCCAACTTCTCTCTCAGCTCATGTTCACACGCCTCCAGCTCCCTCTCCCTCTCTATACGACTGCTTGCCGACATCTTGTGGTCGCCCACATTGTCGACATGCGCCAACAGACGCTTCAAATCCCGTATCCTGCTCTTCAGCGCATGGGTGCTGGTGCTCTTGTCAATGTCACTCGACACCTGTGGTCGCTTCTTCGGTTTTTGGTGACCCGACCCTGGTTTGAAAGCGCGGTGCCTTTTGAACGGCTTAGGAGCGGAATTCGAGGCTTCGGAAGCTTCGTTGTGTTTGCGCTTTTGCGACATTGTGGTGGACTGAAGGACAAATGGAGTTGAACAGGAAAGTTTTGGAATGGAGCAAAGGGAAGTTTTAGTGGGGCGGCAGAATTAAGGTTGTTTGACCGCCCGGTCTGCGCCAAGGTGGGTCACGCGTCGGGCGTTCACCCATGGTCGTCCATGTTGCAGGCAACTGATACAATAACGCAATGTCTATGGATTCGCTCATTCTTTGCTGCTTCAAATCGCTCGTTAATAGCTAATGAAACTTTCGAAACACCGGAAAACCACCAATTTGAACCGTAGCACAGCCACGGTCACTGACTGGTGAAATGGAGGCGGCAATAAGGTGGTCACCGCACTCGACGCAAGCCGATCCACGGTTTATAATCATCGACATTGCAAGCAATCGACTACGTCTGTGTCAGATTGATGAGTTTAGTAAGAGCAAGGTCAATTACAAACAAATATGTATCCGTGACAAGCTGCCAAACTACACGGCCTTTGACTGGTCGAAGAAAGACCCAAGTTTGGTTGCGATAGGATCAACTTCTGGAGAGGCTACCCTCATTGCACTTGACCCAGACAAGCCTGACAGCGACTACATCCATTCTTTCTCCATACGGCACCAAAGGAAATGCAACGCAATTGCTTTTAGCTCGAAGAACCTCTTGGCTGCTGGTCTGGACAGAGTGCGCAATGATGTCTGCCTCAACATCTACGATATGAATGATTCACGAGTCACGGCCAAGGATGAGCCGTACAAGAAACTGGCAAGCTCGGAGGCCGTTTCGAGTATCAAGTTCTTTGATAGGCAACCGGAAATGCTCGTGGCCGGTGTGTCAAGGCAATATGTACGCATCTACGATTTGAGAGGTGTGTTTGCATAGCGATAGGGAATGTCAGTCTTGCTCATACCATACAGACTCGAGTACAACAGGCATTGCACAGTTTCAGACACGCCAAGTACATAACATTGCCATAGATCCCATGGACGAGAATTACTTTTTGTCAGCGGGCTCGGCAGGCGATCCAACTGTGACAGTATGGGACGCACGTTTTGTCAAGCAGCGCGCAACTTCTGGTGACAATACGAGCAGCGGCGCCGTCTTAGACTTCAAGCCTATTGTAGACAACTCGCAATCCGCATCAATATGGAGTCTTCGGTATTCTGGAACCAAGAGAGCGACGTTCGGTGTGCTAGCCAACACTGGCGAGTTCAAGGTCATCGAACTTGCTCAGCACTCTCACCAGCCTACAGAAACTGCAGATACTCCGTTTGCACGCGCATGGGCGTCTCCTTACTACACTAAAGCAATGCACCACCTGCGGTACCCAGCGCATGGCAAGGAGTATCGGCAAAGTAACAAACAACGTATAGTAGCGTACGATTTTATGAGTGTTGGCAGCCCACTTGAAGGACAATGTGCACTGGGTCTTTATTCCAACCGCGAAGTCGAAGTCCTCAAAGTACCATTATCGCCTCCACGACTCAACGTTAGTGCTTTCGAGGAGATTTATAAGGACCGCACTTGCATTGCCAAGGCGACTCCACCAAATGGCACAGTGGCAGAAGACATGATTGCATTGCAGAAACGAGCGCTGCGCGAAAAGCAGAGAAGTGATGCTGGAAACGAAGCAGATCTGTCAGCGAGCATAGACAGTTTACAGATAAGTGCTAGCCAACCGGAGCTCCCTCGACTTGAAGAGGGACTCGACATCAAACTTCCACTTTCAGATTTCCTCGCTATACTCCAAGTACCCAAAAGGCGTGTACAGGAAGGTTACTCGCTTAACTGCGCAAAGAACAAAGCAGTCGTCGCCAACAACCCGCTGCTAGTCGATGCATGGACATTAGTGGAAAGAATGGACGCCCATGCTTCAGGAGATGGTATGGTAGGCAACGGACTTGACCTGAAGTACCTCGGTGTAAGCTCGATATGGGCCAACGAACTGACAATGTACGACGAACGACTGATCGACCCGGACGCAAAAACAAGCCAAGAAATGTTCCACGACGCGGTGAAGGAGATTGTCGAAGCAATGGAACTACCACCCTTCCAAGGTGTATCCACCGAATACCCAGAGAATCGCCAGCTCTGCCTCAGTCTCTGCGGTTGGTCATTGGAAGAAGCCGGCGTCCAAAAGACATGCAACGATCTCGTTTCCGCCGGTGAAATCTACAAAGCAATTGTCCTCGCCGTTTTCCAAGGCTACAAAGACATTGCCCTGGCACTCCTCCGCAGCACACTTACCGCAAAGAAACTTCCAAAAGACGACATCAGCCTTGCAGCCGTCATAGCCTGCGCCTCGCCCTCCTCGGGCGTCTCCGCCGACCAACGTGAAGCCTGTGCCTGGATGGCCGACATGACACCAAACCCGTACCTCAAATCCCTCCTAACCTACTTCATAACGGGAGACTGGACAAGCGTCGTCCACATGCCGCAAATCTCGCTCCACGACCGCGTCGCCGTAGCCCTAAAATACCTCCCAGACTCGTCCCTCTCCACCTTTCTCACCTCCGCCACAAACACCGCCATCCGCACCGGTGACATATCCGGGCTCCTCTTGACGGGCCTCACCGCGCGCTCTCTCGACCTCCTCACAGTCCACATCTCCCAACAACCCAGCTCAGGCCTGCAAAACGCAGTTTTGCTACTAAGCCGTGCTTGCCCCTTGTACATCCAAGACCCACGCTGGACCCTCTGGAAAGACACCTACCTCGAGCACCTCCAAACCTACCGCACCTTCCTCGAACGCACCCGCTACATAAAAGAACACAACCAGCTCTCCGTCACCCGCGAAGGCCGCAGCGTAAACAAACCCCAACAACCCAGCCTCACAATCCGCTGTCTAAACTGCCAGCAAAACCTCGCCCTAAGAAAAGACGCAAAAACAGCAAAAGGCCGCTTACTCCCTACCTTGACCTCTACACCCGCCGGTGCACCTCCCCCGCCATCTGCAGCACCACCACCACCACCACCACCCCACCATCACCACCACCACCACCGCACCTCCTTCGCCGCCAAACCCCCAGGCCCCTCCTCCCAGCCCCCCCAAAAACCCTCAAAAGCATCCTCAACACCCGGTCTCCACTGCCCCAACTGCGCAGCCCAAATGCCGCGCTGCGCCCTCTGCATGCTGTGGCTCGGCACCCCGGATCCAGCGCGCCAGGGCGGCTACGAAACGCTCAAGGCAGAGGATCGAGAGGCGCGGCTGATGGTTTTCTGCATGAGTTGTACGCATGGGTTTCATGGGCATCATGCGCGGGATTGGTTTGCCAGGCATGCTATGTGTCCTGTGCCGGATTGTGGGTGTATGTGTGGGTTGATGAGGTGAAGTGTTTGTGAGAGAAGGGAAAGTGGGGTTGGAGGAGATATTCAAGGTAGATGAATAGAAGGGCTTGTTTGTACATTTACATTGAAGAAGAAGAAGAAGTCTTGAAATTATTTATTCGGTTCATTTTATACATGATAGCCTTTGTGTTAACTACACAGAAAAAAAAAAGATGTTTTGCTTTGTTGCTAGCTTTCCGCCATGCCTCTCTCTCCATACTCTTGTCATCTTCTCTTTCTCTTCGCAATAATTAGAAACAAAAACTAAACATAGAGGGTATAATCATGCCCGCCAGCGCGGGAAGGGAAACCCTTATTCTAGGGCCAATCGTTTCCGTTTTTTTTCACGTCTTTTTTTGTCGTGAAAATATACCAGACCAGACCAGACCAGACCAGACCAAACCAAACCATGTTCCCATGTACGCGCTAACAATGCCACAAAGACCGCAGAAACACAGCCCAAAAAACAACAACTCCTGATATATGCTAATGAAAGAGGAAAGAGGGATCGTGAGACAGTGATGGGAGAGCTTGACTGTTCCAGAACTAGTCTTGACCCGCCATTTCGCTGTCATTGCCAAACTCGTCTTCCTCGTCAATGGCCATGATGTTCGCTTGCGCTGTCATGGTCATCATGTTGTCGCCTTCTTCGTCTTCGTGGTACATGGTGCCGTCGTCATTGCTAAAGCCATCGGTCTCACGGTCTACATCTTCTCCGCCATTGGTGTTCATAAAGACACGGAGACGCTGAACTCCGATACCGCTGAAGACGCAGAAGACTTCGCGCTGGTGGTCGTTAAACTCCGCAGGTGCTTCTCGGCAAAAGGCGAGAAGGTCTTCGCGTAGAAAAGCTTGGATGCCAGTGAGAGAGAGATGGGTCAGACGGGGGCAGTTGTTTAAGAGAGCGTGGATACCCTGATGTTGTTAGCAAAGAAATGAGACGACACAATAAGAAAAAAAAACTTACAGCCAAGGACAGGTTGATACAGTAGCTCAGATGTACTCTCTCGAGGACACTGGGGGCAATAGGACCAGAAGTGCCAATTTGCTTGGGCTTGGCAAGGGCGAATATGCTGCGGTCTGTGATGGCGGCACACTTGACCAGGCCAATGCGCTTGAGCTTGGGTAAGCTTGCCAGCTGAGTGACGGAAGCGTCTGTTAGGGCCGTGCAACAGGCCAGGTCAATGTAGCGGATGCGGTTACAAAACTTGACTAACTGCGCAACACCAACATCTGTAATGCGCGAGCAGTGGCCAAGGTGGATATAGTGCAGGTTCTTGCCGAGGCGTGTAATGGCCATGACGGCCCGGTCCGTAATGTTGCGGCACTTGGCGAGGACCAGGTTGCGGAGTCGTGGAGCGGCTTGGATGATCTTTTGAACTCCGGCGTCTTGAAGTTCCCCGCAGTCCGTCAGATCGAGGATGCGCAAACAGTCGTAGGTGGCCTCTGCCGGAAGGCGCAAGAAGGCTTGGTCCGTAATTTTGGCGCAGTGAGCCAGGCGCAATTCGCGGAGGTTAGGGCCTTCGGTGATGAGGGTCGTGATTGATGCATCGTCGAGGTTCTTACAGTCGTGGAGGTCAATCTCGAGCATGTAGCGGCAATTCCGGGCAAAGGCAATTATGCTCCTGTCGCTAAGCTGGGAGCAGCCATTGAGCTTGAGGCGCTTGAGATGCCTGCAGCTCTTGGCGACAGCCTCGAGCGACTCGTCGGTGATTTTTTTGCAGTTTGTAATGTTGAGGCCTTGCAGGCGCACAGCGTGCTGAGCCAGAGTGAACATGGTCCTGTCGGTGATGGACTCGACATTTGTGACATCGAGGGCGAGGATGTATCTGTTGCCCTCGAGCATGGCCTCCAGACTCAGGTCGGTGAGTTTTGTGCAGTTGGTCAGCGTGAGGCGCTCAACACGCTTGCAGCTCGAGAGAGGCTTGAGGGTGCCGTCGCTGACCTCGTGGCCGAGGGCGGCCAGATTCAGGCGCTTGATGAGGCTGCTGTAGTCGAAGAAGCTGTTGAAGGTCTGGACGGTGCGGATGACGCTCTGGACGTTTGACCACTTGTTGGTCGAGGGGCGGTGCCACAGCAGGCCGACGCTGTTACCGGCCCATGTCTTGGAGACGAGCATGCAGTTCTTGAGGTCGGTGGGCGAGGAGAGTTTTGCGAAGACGGCGATCATGAGTTCGGCGGGGAGGCGGGAGATGGGCGAGACGCGGTTCTGCTCTTCGATGGCGCGCCTGCGGGCATCGTCGTCCGAGTCTGGCGACAGCGAGGGGGCGAGCGAGGAGAGGGAGTCGTTTGACTGCAGCATGACCGAGTCCTTGTCCTCGTCGTCGTCGTCGAAGCCACGCTCGGGCGAGGTGGAGGCTGACGAGTCTGAGCGTGAGGCGCTGGCATCTCGCTGGGGTCGGCGCGAGTGCCTGACGCGGGCCACGTTTGGGTGCTGGGCCATGGCCATGGTAGTGGTGGGCTCGCAAGGGTTTGTGGTGGGTGTAGTGTGAGGTGCGGGGGGGGGTTGTTTGTAGTGTGGTCGGCGGGTAGGGTATTAGGGTTGTTGTTGCGGGTGCGGAATGCGGAATGCGGATGGGGCGGTTGGGGGGGTCGAGTCAGGCAGAGATGCAGGCAGGCGGGAGGAGGCTGACGACGCAGACATGCACAGCAACAGGAAGACGACAGTGGCAGGACTGGAGACTCGAGGCGGAGGGCGAGCCTAAATATGTGTGTATGCGTATATGTGCAAGTAAATAGAGGCACACGAGTACGTAGACAGGGCCTGCTTGAGGGCTCAGCAGCGCAGGGCCGTGGGAAACAAAGGGTTTCAACGGGGCTGGGCAGTGACGAAAGAGTGGTTGCTGGCCCAGGAGCAGCATCATCAGTGCCATTCTTGTCGTCGGCCCAACGCCGCAATGCCGTCACATGGCCGCCAACGGCCCTGGACTGCGCCCTCTCCTCTCTCTGCCACGGCGACTGTCTCTGTCTCCCATCAAATGCATGCCAGTGCCAGTGCCAGTGCCTCGTCTCGTCGGCATCACGGCTGCCTCGAGCCCCGACATTTGCCCTGCGCTGGCTAAGACTTGATCCCCCCCTCCCCACACGTTTCAGGGCTGCAAAAGCAACTGCCAGCGACACGCACTGGCTGTCTACACTACACGGCATGCCATGGCATGGCATGGCGGCGTCCTGTCTGCTCAGGTACCGCCGCCCGCCTCTTTGTGGCATCGCCTCGTCATCGCCCAGACGTGTTCGCCTGGCCGGCCTGCAGCGTGGATCCGGCGACGTGTCGAGAGGGCTCAACAACAGTAGCAGCAACAGCATCGTGGTGCTAAACACGTTGGCAGCAGAGACTGCTATTGTGTACTATTGATGTGTGGATATGTGGATGGACATGCACACGTACATAGACACTACACACAGACTGGTCGTATACACACACTCGTCCGTCGTCCACGGCCACCGCCTCAAGTGGTCAGGCAGCCACGGCCCGGCCCAATCAGGAAGCGGCGAGCGGGCGTGGTGTTGGGGCTTGGCGGCAGACAGCCATGGTCATGTTGCTTCTCGTCGCACTGGCAGCCCTCAGGTTCGCGCCTGGCCAGCCCAAGCACATGTCGAGCAGTGCGTGACTTGGATGCCGGGCCCTAGGCATGTCATGGACGGGACAATATACTCACACACACCCACCCACATGTGCATACATACACATACACTTACATGAACTGTGACGTTGCCCGACCGTGGTGGCTTTGCCCATGCCCACCAGCTTGCAGGGGTCCGTTCACGACCCTCGCTCCCCCATTACACCCATCTCGGGCGCATGCCACCTCTATTCACCACCACACCTCTCCTGCCCCTCCGCCGCCTGCTGGCCCGCCCTGTCCTGCTGCCTGTCTTCTCGATGCCAAAGACATAGCCTCCCCGTCCTCTGCCTGCTCTGCTGCAGCCTCCCTCACCGCCCATCATGTCGTCGGCTCGCTATGCTCCCTCGCACGCCATGCCCATGGCCCAACAGGCCGCATACCGCGCCCCAGGCCCCGTTGCCGTCTCCAATGCGCCCCCGGGCACCTTTGCCCCGGGCACAAAAGTCCAGGTCGGCAACCACCGCGTCACAATCGAAAAGTACCTGTCCGAGGGTGGCTTTGCCCACGTCTACCTCGTCCGCGTACCAAAGTCGGATCCAAAGACGCCAGAGACTGCAGTCCTCAAGCGCGTGGCATGTGCGGACAAGGAGGCCCTCGCAAACATGCGCACAGAGGTCGAGACCATGAAGAAGCTCAAGGGCCACAGCAAAATCGTCACCTACATGGACTCGCATGCATCCCAACTCAAGTCGGGCGGATACGAGGTCTTCCTGCTCATGGAGTTTTGCTCGGGCGGCGGCCTCATCGACTTCATGAACACCAGGCTGCAGCACCGCCTGACAGAGCCCGAGATTCTGCACATCTTCTCCGATGTCGTCGAGGGCGTTGCGACCATGCACTACCTTAAGCCACCCCTCCTCCACCGTGATCTCAAGGTCGAAAACGTCCTCATCACCACCGTCGGCGGCAACAAAGTATACAAGCTCTGTGACTTTGGCTCCACCGCTCCCCCGCGCCCGCCCGCCTCGACTGCCGCAGAGGGCAGGCTGATTGAAGAAGACGTCCAACGCCACACCACCCTCCAGTACCGCAGTCCCGAAATGATCGATGTCTACCGCAAGCAGCCAATCGACGAAAAGAGCGACATCTGGGCCCTGGGCGTCTTGCTATACAAACTGTGCTACTACACTACCCCCTTTGAAGAGGTGGGGCAAATGGCCATTTTGAATGCCTCGTTTAAATACCCTGCATACCCTCAGTTTTCAGACCGCATAAAGGCACTCATAGGTGTGTAGGCTGTAGAAATAGGCTTCTTGCCATGGCTAACCCTGAGCAGGTTCCATGTTGCGCGAAAACCCCCAGCATCGACCAAACATTTACCAGGTCGTTGCCGAAGTCTGCTCAATGCGCCACCGACCAATCCCCATCAAAGACGTATGTATAAGATACTGGTTCGACTGTCTGCTGCTAAGACATGCTAGATCTATACTGGCAGGACCCAATCAGAAACCCGCCAGAATCAGCAGCTACCTCCTTCGGAGCCTCAGGTCTCTACACCCCCTCCTGTCGTGGGTCTGCAAAGAGTTGCTCCCACTGTCCAGGTCCAACAGTTGCCAGATATAACGCCAATGAGGAGAGGACGACCTACTGGACCAACGGACCAACCCCCACCAGGAGTCAGGCCCAGCCCATCGCCGATAAGGGGAACTACCTCAGACCCCTTTGCAGCACTAGACTCTCAAGATGTCCAAGTGAGGCGTGCTGCTGCCGACGAGCTTGCATCTCGCTTTCCCTCGCTGGACGAGTTCTCTCTGCTGCACGACCGCGGCCAAAAGTTTGAATTTGGCGAAACACCCACGTCTTCTGATCCGGCACTGTCCAAGCGGGTCACAGAGGCACTGGCAGATGAAGCTTTTGCATCCCCTTCACCCCCAGCTGTCGACTCGACACCTGGAGTGAAGCCCTCGACTGTCTCCTCAGGAGGTCTTTCCAGAGCTACATCACTAAGGAAATCTGCGCCTCGTGAGGCCAATGATAGCCCACATTCTACCAACCAACAGGGCATACAGCAGCCCATTCCACAGAGAGTCAACATGGTATCTACTGGGGTGCAAACATCCCCACGGGCATCTCCTGTTCCTTCACAAAAGTACCCAGACGTCAACAGCCGCCCCATCTGGAAGGTCCCTCTGACCTCGCAACACAGCCGAACCATGAGCCATACGCGCTCGTTTGAAAAGCCACCGTCAAGCCCTCTTTCCAGCCCAGCACTAAAGCCCGAATTCGCTTTGCCCCCGCGCCCGGTGCTAGAATCAAGATCAAAGTCTCAGCTTACCATCCCGAGATCACCTGCATCGGCAAGGCCCTCATTGGAGAGCCAGCGCCCATCTAACATGGAACTTGGCTCTGCTATAGATCGGTCAAGATCTGCAAACTCAAATTCGCGCCCAGTCAGCATACACGTAGAGTCGAACCTCGACTATCTACGTGATCGAGAAATGACGGGCGGTCGCAGCTTCGATGCTCCGTCGTTGCTACGCCGTACAACTTCAAATGCAGTAGATGATTCAGAGCCTGAAGAAATCAATGTACGATCGAGCGTAGACTTTCTCCGAAGCATCGAGCAGGAAGAGCACGGCCACAAGCATCGCCGCAGTAGTTCACACTCCAAGCACGGTAAACGTGGAAGCTTGACCAACATTGTCAAGGGCAAGTTTGGCGACGCTTTCCGGCGCTTTGAGACGACCCACAAGACACCTGAGCATGAGCGTGATCAGCCGCCTCTGACCCCAGTCGATCACCAACACCTGAGCTCCAAGGGTGGTCTGACCCCTATTGCTGGCTCGGAGACGACAGGTGGACTAAGCGACGATGACCGCAGCGCCATTGACGAAACGCAAGACCTGTCACCAGAGGTTCGAAGGGAGTTGGAAAAGAGACAGCTGGCAGAGGAAGAGCGTCGCGTAGAAGCCGCAGCAGCAGAGTACAAGCAACGAGTGGCATCCCAGGCTCAAGGAAAAGGAAAGCCCGGTCCATCCAAAGCCTCAACCATCCAAGACCGTGTCAAGAACCTCTTGGATGAAAGCAGCAAACCAACCCCCACCAACCGCACAGCCGAAGGCTACGGCAAATACACCGACACCGGCAAGCCCCTTCCCCTGCGACCCCAGGACCAAAGCGGCACCCCCTCCCGCACTCAACCCCCCGCCATTGCCCGAAAACCCGTAAACGTACCTTCTCAGCCCCAACCACAAGACATAGCCTACACCAAGCCCTCGTCAATCCGACCCAACATGCCCCCTCCCGTCCCCTCTGCCTCTGCTCCCCCAACAATCAACAACATGCGCAACCCCTCTGGCCCACCTCCCCGCGCCCCCAAACCAAAAGCCCTGCAAACAGGCACCCCCGGTTCTTCGCCCTTGTTGTCATCTACCTCCCCTACCAAGGCTTCTGCGAAGGACAGTATCGCCAACAAGCCCTTACCCTCGTCGCTAGCGAGTCAACAAGCTGATGATCTCGATGTGGATACGTTTAGTAAGCGGTACCCTAGTCTGAGTGGGTTGGAAATGGTGGAGACGGAGATTCCTAGAGGGAGAGTGAGGGATGTCTAAGGTGGACTAGTCTAGACCACCTTTTTTTGGTTATTGTTGTTTGAAAGGATTGTGCGTAGTGGAGGAGGAGAAGAGTAGAAAGTTGTGAAAGTAGTTGGAAGTAGATGTTGAAGTAGAAAGGAAAGCAAGCTGAGTTTTGGAGTGGGAATGAATACAAGGAAATCGCATATTTGAGACGAAATATTCTTTTTTTTTTGTCCTCTTTCTTTTATCCTTTTTTTTTGGAGGGGGGGGGAGCAAGATTCACGGTCTTGCATTGCATCCCATGTATACGATTGGTTTTCTTCTGCTTCTTCTTCTTCGGAGAGGCAAAGAGGAATGAGGGAGAGCGAGTAACGTGTTATGCAGATGGTATAGATATTATGGAGAAGAAGAGAAAAAAAATATAGCGGGACTGTATGAGATGATGTGTTGAACATTTTTGAAGAATGTGTATTTATCTTCTTCCTGGAGAATTGGCGTTTTTGTCTACTATGGAGCACTAAACACGACCCTAGAGTACATCACTGCACAAGCGAAAAAAAAAACACGTCAATACAAGTGGGGCCAATCAATCATCAGGCATATGTGGCACACGGCAAAAAATACGTTGAATCCTTTCTCAATTGGTATCACGGCTCTCTTCTCAAGACGAAGAAAAAGAGGCCAGTCTAATTCCATACAACCCCATCACATCGTTCACCCCTCACATTTCCCCATCAAACTCCATAGCCATGCCCGACCCGGAAACCGAACAGAGAGCAGCTGAAGATTCTTGACCATTGCCGAAGGGAAAAAGTTGGAAAAAAAGAAGAGCGAGGTCGTCGAAGTGTGCATGGGAGGCCGTCGTGGTTCTCGTAGAGGAAACGAGATACGGACGTTTACTGCTCGGTCTGGAAGTAGTTGAGGAGAATGCTACGCTCCTGGGACTCCTCACCCCAGTCCTTGACGACGACGCAAGAGCAGTTGACGACCTTGCGGGGGTTGCCCTCACGGTCAATCTGGCCTGTAGACATCCTTTGTTAGCCACATGGTGTTCCCCACATCCTTAGGAAAAGAAAAGAAAAAAAAACGTACAGAGACCAGCCCACTCGCCGAGCTGCTTGCCATCGGGGACCTTGATCAGAGGAATCTTATGCTCAGAGCACAGGGCAACGACGAGCTTCTTGTACGCCTCCTCCTCGCATGCCTCGTTGAGGACGCACATGTGCGCCTCACGGCGGTCGAGCGCCTTGGAAGCCTCGCGCAGACCACGGGCAAGACCGTCGTGGATGAGAGCGAGCTTGAGGACGCCCTTGAGCGCCTCAAGCACGCTCATCTGGCCCTTGCCGCCGGACGCATCCGCGGAGACCTCGACCTCGGCGGCCGCGCTGACTTGGGACTTGGTATCGTCTTCTCCGTCCGACTGTTGGGGGGTTTTCACGTCAGCGACATTTCGCGGGGTACGAGCGAGAGGGGCTGGGCCGCGCAGTGTGTTGGGTTGCGTCGCTGGCTACCAGCGGCGCTTCCAATGGCGCTTGGAGATGATGTATAAGGGGGTACATACCATGATGTATGATTTATATCTGTCGGGTGTTCCTCGAAGAGTAGATGGTGATGATAAAGAGGAAGATCGAAAAGTTTAGCGATTCGCCGAAGCTAAAATTGGTTTGCGTGGAGAGGTCTGACAAGCGAGAGGCTAGTGACATATATCACGTGACGTTCCTCTCGAACATCGTCGTCGTGATAATGGAATCCTTACATTATTGCCTTATAGCAATCGAGAATTTCACCGCCTATGATAACTTGCTTTTTATCATTGTCTCAGCAAAGACACAGCTAAAAAATCTCTGATCCCTGTACGCACTTCATATCTATCAAACTCAGTCTACGAAGCAAATCAATGCAGCGAGTCAAGATTGCATGACTGATATCATTATGAATCTATAAATTCGACTACCCTGACAAGGCTTCGTCGCTTGTGCTTGGACCTGCCGAAGCCATGTCTCGCCCCTAACGAAACCCATCCCCCTCTCTGACCATTGCTAGTCTTGGACACCTGAAGTCCGTCTGTCTGTAATGAAAGGAGAAAAAGGAAATACTGGCTGTCTGCCATGTGGATATGCTCATATATGTATGGGTCCTGAAACCTAGAAGAGAATACGTCCGCCAACGGGATAAAAAAGGTACGCAGAACCAACGGGGAAGGAATGAGATGACAAATAACAATGGAACAAGTCGCTGAAACGCTATCAGCCCAGGTCTGTACAGGGGAATGAATGAAAGTAGAGTCGAATGTGGGCCGCCCAGCCGAAGTTGTGCGCCAATAACGCCATACACAAAAGGAAACCAGTTTTTGGATGCAGTTAGTACGAAAAAAAAAGGGAAATGAAAGGGAACACAAGGCGAGAAGGCTACATGACGATGCAGCACAAGCCCTTCTTCTCCTTGACCTCTTCCTTTGGCTCAGCCACTCGAGTAACTTCAGGCTTTGGTTGTGCGGGTACGATAGGAGGGGCCAATTTGGGCGAAGGAGCGCGATCGGCTCCTTGAGGTATTGTTGGAGTCAACTTGTAAGCACTCTGCTCCATGGTTGGAGATTTGGCAGTGTTGGTGTCGCCCTTCTCATTCAATGAAGACTCCTGCTTTGTAGGGCTAGGAAGGGGCCAGGCTTCTTCTTCCCGGGCCTTCTCAATGGCAATGGGGTCGAGGCTGGCAAGCTGCGAAAGTCGCTTGCTCATCATGGGATCATCGTTCAACAGGCGGAAATCCTTGTCGTACATTGAACCAACCCTGCCCTCGTTCTCCCACTGCTCTTGCTGCATTCGCTTCGCGTGGGTGGGGATGATCTGCTGGTCCGGAGGAAGACGCGGGTCCGGTTTGTACATGGATGCTATCCACGGTGCCTCTCCTTCTGGCCGGTGGGCAGTAGTGGGGCGTGTCGCCATGCCGCCGCTTGTACCAGGGCGCTTGTTAGGAGGCGAAGTGCTGGACGTAGTGCGAGACTTGGTCTGCTTCTTTTGGACGCTGGTTTTTCGCGATGCGGATGGGTTTTGCTTGCCGGCTGGTTTTTTGACAGGCGACTTTTGCGGTGACTTGGGCGGGGAATAGCTTCCGGTTGAAGTATTGCGCCTGTGACCATGATGCATCATCCTTTCTTGTCCATCCTCGTAATCGTCAAGCAGCACCTGGCTACCTACGCTGCCACTGCGGACGCGCGCGCCCATTGTAGCAATGGACTCCCCGTTCAAGTGGGTGCTTCCTGCCCTTGACCTAGGAAGCGGCGCATCGCGGTCTGCTACCGAAGAAGGAACAGGTATACCACTCGTCTTAGGTAGTGGAATGCGAGACGTACTAGGCCTCACAGTGTGGTTCGCCTTGGAGGACGTGGGTTGGAATTCCACAGTCTCGTCCTGGAGTGTTGGGCTCGTAGTGTGGTGGTTCTCGTACGCTTCCTCGTCGCCAGCTGGAATAGTGGATACACGTTTCCTCGGCTCGGACCGCTCATCGCCGTTCTTTGACTGTTCGGTCGATTCCGAGTTTGTGCGGTCCCGTGCACGCCGGCTTGCGCTTTGCGAACGACTGTTGGACCTGCTAGATCGCCCGACTCTGAAGCCAGCCTCTTCTAATTCCCGAGTTTCAATCTCCTTGAGTTTGTCTCGGTGAATCCAGTTGTTTTCGTCGTATTCAGGGTCCGACTGACCCCCCTTGGAAGTCTTCTTGGGCTTTCCCTTGATGCTGGATGGGCCTCTTTTGTTGTTGGTATGAGTCTTGTAGTACTCCAAGACACTGTCCTGGTCCGTGTTGTTGGCAATCATTTCTCCGCTCTTCTTCTTGTGCAGTTCGTCGACGCGATCGAAAACGGGCTGAGATCGGCCCTGGTCTTGAGAGCCCCACGTAGGTGAGCGTACGGGCTGAGCAAAGCCGTTGGCCTGCGAGCTGTAGGACTGATGGGCACCGTGGGTGTAGGCGCCGTACTCGGACATGTGGTGTTCTTGGTCAAGCGACTCTCTCTGTGCACGCGGTTAGCAGGCTAGTCCATGCACTGACATCATTGGTGAAAGTGGGAATTGTGTGGCAAGTGGGCAGACTTGGCGAAGCGGAAGCACCATGGTCCAGCGCTGCAGTAGCGCATCTAGTACGAGGACGACAAGTGTGTGATGTGTTGTGAGACATGGTGGCAGCAAAGGGGAATTAAGTACGCACCAAGCCGTTGACGGGAACAGCGAAATCCCAGGATCCCCGTCCGCCGTGAGAGCTGCTGGGCGGCGTCAGCTGCTGGATGGGGGCTGCTGTCTGGCGAGAGGAGGCGAGAGCAGCCATAGACGGTGGTGCAGAAGTCGAGGAGGGAGGCGGCGTGGAAGGTAGAAAGGACCCGGAGGGGGAAGGAAGTGCGAGTGACGATGTTGACAGCAGGCGTTGCCAGCCTGTACGCCCGGGGAATGAGGCGAGGGTGCTAGGAGACGACGGGGGTTTGGCGGTGGGCGCTCGTTACTATGGAGCACTCGTGACTACCAGCAAAGCGCCATGGGCGAGCAGGAGCAGAAGACGTGGTGGGTGTGGGGACACACGGGTCCGAGGCGGCGAGGGGCGGTGCTTTGGATGCGCGTTGCAAGCAGATTCCCTGCAGGGCCGGCCGTTGAGTGGTGACAACGGACTAAAGTGAAGGGGACAAGGAAAAAAAATAGTGTACAGTGGTGGTGATGGTGGAGAGGGCAAAGGAGAAGGGTAGCGATTGAAGGGTCGACGTCGCGTGCTCAGCGTTCCAGCAGCTGCAAACAAGAAGTGCGTGAGCAAGGCGCGACGGGATGAGGGAGCCCCGTCAGGAGGAGAGAGGACTTGAGAGCTGGAGAGCGCCGTCGAGCGCTCAGAGCCGGGGAGCAGGGCGATTCGTGCTTGGCAGAAGACTGCTCGGGCCTCGACTAATCTGCGGCCCTGGCTCCAAAAGTGGCTTTGGGGCCGTCATAGGAGCAGCAACTCCTGGAAGCCGACGGCATGGCTGCATCGACTATTGATTGAGTCGTGAAGAAGCAAATCCGTATCCTCACTCCCTTGCGCGCACCCCCTTCTGGCGTCCCCCCCTGTGGCCGTCTCCCTTGTCGCGGCTCATCACCATCATCACCACCACCAACAGCATCGTGTAACAAGACCCGGTCGCCGGACAGACTCACGGCGCACCAGCATGAACGGTCTGGTTATTATTGCACGTGTTGTGCACGCCGACTGCCCAGTGCACAACTGCCAGACAAGCTTCCGTCTCCCTGCGCCTTTCCCGTTCCTGGCAAGATAGTCTGCGGCAACGGCCCAGGGTTCCGCGTCGTGACCAGTGGGACTCGTCTGCTTCGAGTTAAACAAGTGGTAGTGCTTAGGCAGCAGAGCGGACGCTGGCACACGACTGCAAAGTTTGTGAGTATAGAGCAAGTATATCGACATACGCATAAACACATTGCCATTGCACCAAGGAACATCCCGTCGGAAGGATGCATGGCCAGCCCATGGGACGACCCACGACCCGCGCCCAACGGCCGGGTCGACGGTGGGTTTAAGTAGACAAGATGATCACCATCAAAATCGTCTTCGATGCTCAGTCTGGAACTCCAAAGAATCCAAGCTATGAACCGGACGCGATCATCACTACCAGCCAAACGTTTCATCGTACCAAAACACATCGTGGCCCTTCTTCACCCATACCTCGACACTGCTCCTTAGATCGTCTGTCATCCGCTTGGGGCCACAGCAAATCACAGCAGTCCTCACACCCTTGCTGAAGACCTCGTCTACAATTCCCCTGAGATCGGGCCTCCCACTCTTGATCGCCATACCCTTGCGTGGCTTTTCCATCTGCTCCTCCATGCTCAGCAGCTGCTCATTCTCCTGCATTTCAATCGCCTCGCCATCTTCATCATCCGAATCAACGGTAAATGCACCGCCAGACGCATTCGCATTGACTTGCAGATTTGGTCCCGACGGCCGTGTCACATAAACCTCCACGTTGCTCGGTCCGTGCAGTAGCCCATTTCCGTTCGCTTGCATCCCTGCACCGCCCTCATCATCGTCATTGTCATCGTCCATCTGCTTATCCCCAGATTGCGAGCTTGCAGGGAATGCCCACTGTGTCTCGACAAGCTTCTGCACTGCCCATACGAATCGGATCTGCATGCTTGTAGGCGTGAGGCTGTGAAGCTCGCGAATGCTCCGATAGATTGGCATAACAAAAGTTGCTCCCACGCCACCAGCTACCAAAAGCACTTTGTCATAATCTGACAGGTCTGGCAGCCGGGTCGATCCGCCATAAGGCCCCTCAAGAGTCAGTGGCAATATTGGAATGTCGCCGCCTGCTGTGGGCAGCATGGGTACGCTGCTACCCCCCTGTGCCAGAGATCGCGCAAGTTCCGCAAGGTACTTTGTGTTCCCGTTGAACGTTCTCGCAATAAGTAACAATTCCTTGTCTTTTGACGGGAGAGATGCAATCGTGAATGGGTTTGTCTTGTTAACAGCGAGCATTTGATCGTACCATTTGGGAGTCTTGCCTTGATTCCCGGGTTTGCTGAGGTACACATGCTGTCCAGGTTTCCAGGTTAGAGCTTTGCTGTCCGATGGTAATGGAATGCGAACTTGAACCAGGTTGGTACCGGGAAGAAGCTTGATGGTGCCTTGATACGTCTTGAGACGCAAAGCGCGGAAGATCAGATGTAAAGCCTCTACCGCAATAATCTCATACACGTAAACGCGGAGATGCGATACGTGAAGGAATAGCGGCACAATAATCAAGTTTGCAATAGCAATATGTGAAATGTAGAAGACGCGGTAGTTTCTCCTCCGCACAAACCCAAGGGCAGTGGTGCTGATGATGGAAAAAAGGATGATACTGGTGAGGCCCCAGATTACGTCCCAGTCCTTGATTCGCTTTGCAAGGAAGCCAGACAAAACGAAGAAGTTGAGGTAGAATGCTGTATGCAGCAGGAACAGAAGCAACACGATGCGTCCTAGAATTTGGTGGAAATTTTTAATCTGCTCATGTGAGAGTCGCATCAGAAACTGCACCGGGCTGTATGGTGCTCGCATGGCCAGCAGGTAGTGGATTGGTAGTTGTGATGCGCCAATTTGCCCAAACCGCTTCGTCAGATGGAGATAATCTACCCACAATTAATCAAACAAAAAAACGAAGCTCGAAAAAATAAATCAAACGTACCTTTTCCAGTGTGTGCAATGGAGAGGTACAGCAGCCATATTGTCCACGCAGCCGCACCGACCCACTCTCCTCTTGTTCCCCATGCCCAACCCCTAATGGCATCTTTTCGCATCCACCATATGATCCTATTGCACCCGCCGTGCACCTTTCTCAACCAGCCCAACCTATCGTTTGTGCTTTTTGCAAAAGAAGGAGATTTAGGCTGATCATACTTCAAGCCACTTCTGATGAGCCATGAAATGGCAAAGCCCAGCTGGAAAAGCGCAAAAATGACCAGCACCGACCACTGGGCAACAAATCCATACCAGTCCAGATACTCGCGGCGCTGGTGCTTCTGCTTGTCGTCGAGAGATTCAAAGTAGTACCCAAAAGCCCAGTACCGATCCGTCTTCACCTCGTGGTGGCCCTCGTGGCGGCGGAGGAGATCCATACTGGTTTTGTCAAGGGCATGCGGTGTACGCTTTTATAGAAGAACTTGCCGCGAACGGCGGAAACCTCGGCTAGATAGCAACAACAACTCAGTACTCTGGCGGTGACGGTTTGCTAACAACAACAAAAAGTCGGATCCAAACAATCAATGTGGAGAGCTGTTCTTTTGATGATATATGCTTTGGCTGTTGTGTACGTGTCACGATCACGGCCACAAGTCGGAGTTGGCTTGATGGCTAGAACTTTCCCACCTGGACGCATTTGCTGACTGAACTGGCGCCAAAAACATGCGATAAGCCAATGGGAAAGGTGTTATATTCGGACAATGACAGGCACCACCGCCCCCCCTTATTTAACTCTATCACCTTTCAGCCCTTCTTGTTCCGAATGTTCGTCAAACTCAGTTTTGGAGTTGTCGTATGGTTATGCGCGGAAGTTTGGGGGGAGGGGGCTTGAATAAAGAGGCGTTGTATTCAAGCGTTGACGGGCATGGGTCTAATTTGCTACACAGGCGGTTAGGCGCACCCCGCTAAACACGGTCATGCATGGCCAAGCGGCGTGTGTGGCGCCCATGTGTACCACAGGTGGTGCAAGGTGTCTTCCTAAACTGGTCATTATTGGTAACGAATTGCAATATACGTACATGTGCACTATGTCCGCTGCTACTCCCAAGACCCCGATTTGGCTCGACTGCGTGTGTACCTGCTTTCATCTTCTGCGCATCCCATGAGTACTGACCCTCACCCTGTAAGGATACCGGCCATGATGTGAGTGTGTGATGGCTACATCGCTGCCCGCTTGTTACTCAACGATGTGCCTCAGGATGCATACGCACTTCTTTTGTGTGCCCATGACCCTCAAGTCGAGCTGCTTGGTGTAAGCACAGTTCACGGCAACGCTGCGCTCGACCAGACGACCTACAACACTAGGGCGATACTCGAAGCCATTGGTAGGCGCGATGTTAAAGTGTACTCTGGCGCAGCGAAACCGATTGCCCGCGATGCTGTACACGCAGCCGATATCCATGGTACCTACAAGACTCAAAGCCCAGTGAACACATACTGATATTCGCAGGCGAGTCCGGGTTAGATGGAGTCACATTGCTCCCAGTGCCAGTTGAGCCCGCAGCCACCGATGTCGACCATCTCGAGGCCGCATACCGGGCGCTCATTGCTACGCCTCCAGACACTGCCTGGCTAGTTTCCACAGGGACCCTGACCAACATTGGCTTGTTGTTCCAGAAGTACCCGGATCTTGCCGGCCACATCAAGGGCCTCAGTATCATGGGAGGAGCCGTCGGCGGAGGCTTTACAGATGCGCCAATGGGTAAAGTAGAAGGCGAAGGAGAAAGGTTTGGCAACTGGACCCCCTACGCCGAGTTCAACGTAAACCCACCTTTTCCGCAGCCCTATTTCTTCTCAACCCACAAGCTAACAACATCACAGATCTATGTAACTTACTCACTCTCCCATACTTTACCCAACAACCAACCACTAACTGCCACCCACAGTGCGACCCAGAAGCCTCGCACTTCATCTTCTCCAACCCGGTCCTGCGCCCCAAAACAACCCTAATCCCCCTCGACCTCACCCACCAAGTCCTCGGCACCCGCAAAGTCCGGCAAACCCTCCTCTACGGCTCTGCAATCGTTGATTCCGCCTCACCAGCAAAAGATGACCTGACGCCAACCCCCTTACGCGCCCTCTTCACACAGATAATGTCCTTCTTCGCCTCAACCTACGCCGACGTCTTCTCCATCACTCAAGGCCCACCTCTGCACGACCCCCTCGCCGTCTCCGCAGCATACAACCCGCGTATCTTCGACGACCGAGACGGCGAGCGCTTCCTCGTCGATATCGTAACAGAGGGTGTTCACTCGTCCGATAAATCCCTCGTCGGCGAGCTCGGCCGTACAAAAGTGACGAAGCTTCCCCCGGGACAGCCCGGCTGCAGGATCCCGCGAGCAGTCGACCTAGACGCTTTTTGGGCGAGCATCGAGAGTACGCTGGAAAGGGCTGATGCTGTTAGTCCATTACCGAAGGTCGAACTTGACGAGTTGGAGCGTGTAGGCGTTTTTGAAGGGGTGGGCAGGCCCGGTGAGATTTAGACTTAGATTCTAGATTTTAGAGTAGCTATAAACGGAGATCCGGATCTCTTGTTCGGACTGGGGACTTTTTTTCTTTCCAAGAAGAGAAAGAGAGCGGGGGGCATTGTTTGGCGGATAGATAAGATTGTGGTGAAGAATGGCTAAGCATATTGATTCCAGACTCTTTTTTCTTCTTCTTCTTCTTCTTCTTCTTTACCTCTTGTTCCTACCCGTGGAGCATGGATGGGTTGGGCTTGGGGTCTTGGGTCTTGATTACTTTTCTAGCCTAACTGGTAACAAGCGTACATGTGTACGTGTGCATGTGCATGTGCGTGTCTGGGTTTTTTTCTCCCTCATATCTTTTACATCGGCGATGTAAGCAGTCTTTACGGTACGATGTAAGATTCACTACCTCGCTTCGATCGGAGTATCTTTCGGTCCTCGGGAGGAACCGGTTTTCTTTTTCCTTTCTGGAAGGGTTGGCATGGTTCTTGGTAAGTCTTTTTTTACTGTGTCCACGTGTATATGTATGTGCTGAGGCTGGAGGAAGACTGGGAACATGGGGACATGGGGTGGCTGTGTTTGCTTTCCAAGGCAGACTGCTTCATTGTCATCAAACTGGGGTGTTTCAGAAGAAGTTTCCTCGTGTTTTGCCTAAGATGGACTTCCGAGCACCGTAAGTGCCAGATATTGTGCTGTGCAGAATGTTCGCTGGATTTACCACACATTGTATGCCTATCTATTTCCCCCTTACCTCGAGTTAATCTATCGGCGATATGCCAAGTGACGCGTATGTTGCAGCGATATTAGTGTAACCCGTTTCATATCACGAAGGCAGGGTGGTCTACAGCATGCTTACAGCCTCTAAAAATACAGTGTGCTCTGTCGCCGTTAATAAAGCCGTTGCAAAAGACACGTTACGTATACTATTCCCATAATGGCTCGGTAATATTACTTATTTGCTTGCGTCATGGGCCAAGAGAGGACTAGAAGCATTGCAGTCATACGGAATCTTCCTCTTAATCGAGATCTAAGAGTGTCCAAGTCGACCTGGCGGCGTGAGCACTAGGATTCCAACGAGGGATACCCGTACGTATTGTACCGTTACGTTAGATTACTGGACAAGATTACTGGACAAAGATGACAGCAAAATCAAAGTATGTCCGAAAAAGAACACGAGATGGGCGTTTAGGCAAGACCGATTTGGCTCAATATCCGCGTCCTAAACTTTGGGCCCCACAACTGTTCTCCCCACAAGCGTATGTAGTATGGATACAGTAAGTATGGAATAGGGGTCCGTTTTTGGGGGGTAGTAACGTGGGTGCAGCTAAGTTGTGCGCAGCTTGGCAAAGTGAGTGCACCCGCATGTCCCGCCCGCTCTTGGTTCCCAAGAGATTCCGCAGCGAGGTCCAAGACATGCGACAGACGTCAACAGACCTATGCGCGTCCATGGCGCTCGTCATTGTGCCGTGGTACGCGTTGCGGTAGGCACGTGGCGGTGCGGTTTGGCACACGAAAGTGGCTGATTTCCTCAACAAGAGGTGTCATCCACTCGGTCCAACGGCATTTCGTCCGGCAGCTCTAGGAAGCGAGCATGGCGAGAGCGCATGTGGCTGAGAGTTGGATCTGATACCAAGATGTGGCGTATGCAATGAACGCGGCGAGCTTTGCACTGAGTCGAAAGAGTGCGACGTATATGTGCTCCGAGCGCCCAGTGTACTTACAGGGCAGAACAGGCGGCATGTCAGATCGAAGCAACAGTCTGGTTGAGAGTGTCAGTATATGATGTCGCGGCGATACCCTGAGACGGGGCTAGCAAACGCTGGTCCAAGCTGGCACAGCCATAATGCCAATACCCTCAAAAGTTCTGGGCACTCTTGGCTGGAACAATTGCCAAGTGGGCAGCGGAATCCCGCTCGCATATTAGCAATATCGACTCTGCTGGACCAACTGATAATCAAAGTCAGCCTCTCCATGCTTGTTGGTTGGCAGATGGATGGATGCAATGTAGCGTAATGCAGGGAGTATTTTGCCCAATCAAGGATGCGGTGCGCGATTGCGGCTGCTCAGGTCGAAAGGCGCCGAACGACGTCAGCCGACCTAGAAGAGGCAGCTCGAGTTTGGTGTGAAAATGGGGGTTAGAGACATGGAGACCAAGAGCTGGGTTTGCGTGAACCGGATCCATGGCCGAGGGGACTTAATTGCTAGTGAGCCATGGCTGTCAAGGCGACTGGGACGGTGGTCGTGGCGACGGCGTGGTTTCGAAGCGTCAGAGTTACGTGTGACACAATGCTGGGATGTGGGCGGAGAAGCAGAGGGCAAAGGGCTACAGAGCGAGAGGGCTACATGTGCGCACGAAAGCAGGTAATCAGGCAAGCAAGCAAGCAAGCGTGGCTGCTGGAGCAAGTGTGATCCTTGGGGCTGCTGGTGGTGCTGGTGGTGCTGCCAGTCCTGTTTTGTGGAGAGGATGGCGGGGGGCATAGTGGCCGGCCGGCAAAGCAGAGTCGCCACTGCAGGCACGCGGCCTTTGCCGATGACGGGTCAGCCAGAGAGGGTGTGTGGGTGTGTGGGTGTGGGTGTGGGTGTGGCCGGACAAGAATTTCCGCTATGCCCCAAGAACTCCGCCTGAGCTGGGCAGGCAGCAGCAGCAGCAGCAGCAGCAGCGGCAGCAGCAGCGACTGGGCTGGCAGCACGTCGCAACAGCAGGGAGACGAGCAGCGTGTGAAGAGGCGGGCGGGCGTGTTTTGCAGCGGCAGAGGCAGCCCAGGGCACCGCGAGTGAAGGCTACGGGCGACGGGGAAACTGCCTGTCGGCGGGCGATGGTGAAAGCGAACGCGCGCAACCCCCTTCCCCCCAGCTGGCAGCGGGAGGGCCGGCTGCTGGGAAGGGCAGAGAGAAGGGCATGGTGGGCTGGGTGTGTCGGCGTCGCTGTCGCCCCAATGGCCAATGCCAGCACGCGCCGATTCGTCGCTGAGGGGTTTTTGGCATGCGTCCGATGCGACCGGCTTATTAGGCCAAGGTCCAAGCGCGCACTAGCGCGGCAGTCTAAAACTTGGCCCCAAGAAAATTGGCAGGAGCAGGGTGTGACCAGCTCCGCTCCGAGCACTGCCCAGTCCCCTACATCAGACGCTCAGCGCCCCCCTCCCCCCGCGAAATCCATCTTGCTTGTCTCGGCGCTCTTCTCTCTCTTCTTATTCCTGGCCTCCAAGGACGCGCCTTTGCCCCCCGCAATTTGGTCCTGTCCAGTCCAGTCTCGCACGCCCGACTGCACGCTTGCCTATCTAGACGCCTTGTGGTCTGATTTTCTTCCTCGTCCCTCGTCCTCTTCCTCTTCTTCTCTCCACTTCCAAGCACTCCACAGCAATTCTACCACTCCCTGCCAAGAATGAGCGACGTACAGAACGCCGTACCAGCGGCGGCCACCACACCGCAACAGCAGCCTCAGGGCACCCCCATCCAGCAAAATGCTCCAACCCCCGCCTCAGTCGCTGGCGCTGGCTCCGGCGACCAGCTAGTCTGCCAGTGGCAGAACTGCGGCGACCGCCTGCCATCCGCCGAGCAGCTCTATGTAAGTAATGCTCGTCGTGTGCTCAACCTACCCTCGGAGCGCCTGCAATACCGTCGTCCCACAGTGTACTAACCACCTCCCAGGACCACGTTTGTGAGCGTCACGTTGGCCGCAAGAGCACCAACAACCTCAACTTGACGTGCCAGTGGGGCAACTGCCGCACAACAACCGTCAAGCGTGACCACATTACCTCTCACATCCGTGTTCACGTGCCCCTGAAGCCACACAAGTGCGACTTCTGCGGCAAGGCCTTCAAGCGCCCCCAGGATCTCAAGAAGCACGTCAAGACTCATGCCGATGACTCTGTCCTGCTCCGCTCACCAGAGCCAAACCGAGGCGGCGCCCACGGTGCCCAAGGCTACCCGGGCCAGAACGGTAAACGTAAGTCCTCCTCACCTGACTTGTCCCAAAACACATCTTCTTGGACTTGTCTTCCCTCCATCCCCTTTCAATATCTAACAGTCGGCTACAGTGGTCGCTGACTTGCAGGCGCTTGCCGCTACAGCGAGTGGATATCAATATCCCGATGGTGCACTTGGACCCAATGGAGGCTACGGCCAACAACATCCCGGCGGTGCTCCAGCTGGCTTCTATGGAGGCCCACCCCAGAACTCTGCCTACGGACCAGTTTACTATGCAGTCAACCAATCCCAGCAGCTCAACAACGACTACGAGATCAGGAAGCGTGCTGCTTATGATGCTCTCAACGAGTTCTTCGGAGATGCTAAGCGTCGTGCAATCGACCCTACCACCTACTACGACGTTGGCCAGCGGCTCATGGGCCTGCAGGGTGTTCAGCTCCCAGTCCTCGGCGGCGGCGGTTACCAGGGCGGCATGGGCGAGTACGGCCACGGAGGCACCATGGTTGCTCAGGGACAGCACCCACCCATGCACCACCCCTACTCTCTGCCACTACCTAACCTCAGGACCAAGAGCGATCTTCTGAACATTGATCAGTTCCTTGAGCAGTTGCAGAGCACCGTCTATGAGAACCCCAACCACGCTGCCGCAGCTGGTGTTGCTCACCCTGGCCACTACATCCACACTGGTGCCGGTTACCGCTCCAGCAACTCACCACCCGGCCTCTCTTCTAGCCACTCGCAATCCTCCCACACCACTGCTATTGGATCTACTAGCGTCGAGACTCCAGCCTTGACCCCTGCGTCCAGCGTTCTATCCTACGGCTCTCAGCACTCGCCTGGCGCCTCGCACTCCAGCGGAGTTTCTCCCACATCAAGGAACTCGATCGGCAGCATGTACCCCACTCTTCCATCTGTCAGCGCCATGTCGGACATGTCCGCTGCAGCTCCATCATCGGGACTTGCCCCAGCTTTCGACACCGACAACCGTCGACGATTCTCTGGCAACCTTCTGCAGAAGGCTGCCCCTGATCGATCTGAGAGCTCTATGGATACTTCAAGCGACGTCGGTTCTCCCAAGGATTCTGAGCACGATAGCCTTCACCACAACGTTAACCAGCTGGCTCTCCACTCTCCCAAGGTTGACCCTGCTCTTCGCTCGCCAAGCGTGTCTTCATCGACCACCGAGCAGGGCGACTCATCTCAACAATCTTGGGTTGAGAACATCCGCGTAATTGAGAGACTTCGTGCTTACCTCAAGGAAAGGCTCGAGGCGCATGACTTCTCCGACGACGAGGAAGACGTCAAGCACGACGAGGAGCGCCGCATGAGCGATGATGATGCTCACAACCTTTACCCAGTCTTGCGCGCTGTGCAAGAAGGACGGGAATAGGTCTGACGTAGCTCAGAAAGGTTCATGATGCTTTGCGGAGTTTGGGCTGGGAGATTGGCGTCAAGGCGTTCGTGAGGAACCACTACCGGTCGAGGAATAGGCTCAGGGTATTTTGTTAACACGGCCATGTCTTGCTTCTGTTCTTTGTATGGTCACTATTAGGGAAAATGCCTTTTACGACCGATTTGTTGAGTTATACATTAGTTAGTTATGGAGGTCGAATTTCATATGTTTCAATCTGTTAACATTTTCTGAATAAGTCTACATTGTTGCTTAGTAGTTGAATGTTTGCCAACCTTTGCACTGTGCTGTGGTACCTGCTTGGTATGCTTCTTTATCGTTCGCCAAGCCCACGGCCCATGTGCATGTGTAATCGGCCTTAATCCCCCACACTGATACCCGATACCAACCGTCATCGTTCCCCACGTTCCTATCTGTCCAGAACGCCGGGTGCTTATAATTATAGTTTTACATGACCCACTCGGAGCCGCGTGCCATGCATTGCGGCATGTGAGCTTTGGTCTCTTTGCTTTCTTACCCGTTGACTAGCCACCACACGCACGCTTACATTGTCCAGACAGAGCGACAAACCATCTTTGTTTACAACAAAACCCAGCCCCGTACAACAAGACATCATGGCATACGGGCGAGGAGGTGCGGGTAATTACTATGCAGCCAAAGAAGAGAGTAAGAAGGCTGCCGAGGTGGGTGCCCACACGAGCTCTACAATCTATTCATTACGCCCGAGTTGACATTATATCCAGGACATTGAGGCAAACCATTCTGGTTCATCTGTCACACCGGCTTCTCGCTCTCCAGCCACAGTGCAGCCCTCTAATGCATCGCAAAGTTATGCACACATGGGCCGGGGCGGGGCGGGCAACTGGTATCAGCCTACTGAATTGCAGAAAGACGGTACCTTCACTCAGCCTGGCGATTCTACTGCTATACCTACATCTCCTACCCCGCAGGTTAGCACACCATGGCATCCCGAGGGCCAGGAGCTTCCTATCGCGAGGAGTGGAAGAGGTGGAGCAGGTAATTTTGTATGGAAGAGCGAAGAAGAGGGAAAGAAAGAAAGAGAGGTCGAAGACGCCACCAAAGAGGGATTGCGCGAGCAGGCAGAAAGGAGTGTTGAAGCAGAATTGGCTAAGCCACCTGGTGCATTGCTTGGGAAGAAGACTGAGAAGGGCTGGTAATGGGTCCAGGCACGAGGACTTGACGCAGAGCGCATCGCGTAGTGAGACAGTGTCTACATGAATAGCTTGTCCAGCTCTCCTTCAATAAGAAAGCATTCAACTCGGAGACGCTCTTTGCGCTTGATCCCAACGACGATGGCTGCACGCATCTGAAATCTACAGCTGCAACTAACAACCTGCGAATAAAAGCCATCACATTCGAAATTCGCACCACCAAGTACTGTCTCTCTCCCTCACCTCTCGAGTGTGACTAAACTGGACCAAGAAAGCCACATCATGACGTCGTGTCCTATTATGGAAAACATGGTCCGTGCACTTTGTTTATCGACGCCCTAGCCGATTTACTCCCACATCCCGTATCCCGTCTCTCCCCACCCACAGACCATCTTCGTTCTCCACCCTCAACTCCCTTGTTCATTCAAGCTTCGCAATTGCTTGAACACTCGGCGCAACATGGCGCGTCGCTCTGCTCGTCTTTTGAAGGTATGCATCCCTATTCTGACGTTGCCCCTAGGCTGTTTGTTTACATCTGCTGACCTGTTCTCCTTCCATAGCGCGAGGCCACGCCTGATGGCTCAACAAAGCCCAACGACAGCCGGCACAACGCGTCCCCTGCAGACCTAGGACTTCCAGATCTCCCTGAGCTCCCAGAACCAGGCACGAAGACCCCGTCGCAGTCAAAGCCCTCTGAGGGCGTCCAGCCTACATCGCAGCCGGCGCAAGTACCAGCTATGGCTACCCCTACGCCCCATAAGAATAGCTCAACCAAGCTGCCCGTTGCAGCTACGGAGATTCACACGCCCAAGGACCGTACCACTATCAAGCCTCCAGGTCAGGAAATGCACCCGGCGCATCATCATGCAAGCACGGCCAAGGTTTTGGATGAGGCGCGTTGGCTAGGGTTCCAGTCGCTGGGCGCGCACACTGCACCACCAAAGGCAGCTGGTCTGGCGGTAGGCCAGGCTACTCCTTCCAAAACTCCTGTACCCACTACTACAGGCTTGACCTCAAACATAGAGTCTTCGCCGGATTTCCGCTTTCGATTCAAGTCTCCCGTGCTCGAGGGTCCCAAACCAGACGAAGCCGGATTGAGCCCAAGCTCGCGCAACATCTTGAAGAGTGCTGGTATCACAGGTACCCCTGGTGCCGGTAGCCGTGCCTTGTTTGGTATGTGATAATGTAGATTTGTGCATACCTTTCATTCTAACCACTTGACAGGTACTAGCGAATGGTCTTCCAAAGCCGATGTGTCACCCCAACGCAAAAAGGCAGAAGCCAAGGGCAAATTGGCCCGCTTCAGCGATGTGCATATGAAGCAGTTCAAGAATATGGACTCGATCGCCAACCACCCTTCTGCATTCCGTGCCGACCCATCTCGCTTCAAGCCTGTTATTGGCCAGCCGCTTAAGAAATCGCCATCAAAGCCTGACCTTGCGAAACCCGAGACAAACAGACTCAAGCGCACACAGTCCAAGACTGATATTGCAGAATCGAGCGCAACCCCTAATAGTAGTCTGAAGCGCACGCAGTCCAAGTCGACCATGACAGGTTCTGGAAGCAACGTTCCGCCGACGCCATTGAAGCGCACACTGTCTAAGGCGGATCTTGCCGGACCCAGTGTGCCACGTTCTGAGCCTGCACGTCGCATGGCGCCCCCGAACCGCGACGATCGTCCCGCCTCACGAGATGGCGAAAGCAGTCGTAACCCAAGATCAAAGCGTGTCAAGCGCACCGAGTCTGACGATGCTGCGACTACTCGTCCCGAATCTCATGAGAAGAACCCTGAAGATTCTACGCCTGCGATTTCAACTCCAGCGCGCAGGATCACGTCTCAAACTGCGCTTCCCCGTCTGGCCGCCCGTCTGATGACGCCCACAAGGTCGTCGGCCGCCCGTTCACAAAGCGTCAAGACCCTGAAGACCACTTCGATGATTTCGACCTTTGGCAAACCACCTTCTACAGTCAAAACAGCAAAGTCAGCGTCTACAGATCAGGCATCGTCTCCATCCAGTAAGCTTAGTCAGATACGGGCTGTGAGGGATGGTGCAAGAGAGGGTCTGCGCAAGGTATGTAGCCATGCTGAGTATAATCAGAATCCTACTGACATTGTATAGGCAAGTCACAACCTTCAACTTGTTCGCTCCATCCTTCGTACTCCCAATCGCAAGTACTCGAATGACCCCAGCAAGATCGCAGCAGGCACACACTTGTCTCCCCCTGTGTCTTCGAACTTGGACAGTGCCCTAACCGCAGTTCCAGCCACGGCTCCTGTGAAGAAGCACGTCAATTTCTCTAGTAGTACTCTAGAGCGAGCTTCACACGAAGAATTGGGCAAGTCGCCATCGCCAATGAAGCTTGGTGCAGGCAGTGAGGTCCCCACCGGCGCCGTGATATATCCCAACTTGAGCTCTGTCATCAATAATCTGGAGCGGTCCCAAGAAACCGAAACGTTGAAAGGCTCACCATCACGACGTCTTGTATTCGGTGGCGACGCCCCCAACCACCCACGCTCTTTTTCATTTGAGTCCGGGAAGGCTGTCAACTTTGGTACGTATGACTGATCTGAGTTAATTGTGTCTCTTTTGCTGATATTCTTCCAGGCCCTGCATCAGCTGGTACGATCCGCATGGTCCGCAACAGCGACACTCCGTCGCGTGCCGAAGGCAGCAAGCGCAAGCTAGAAACCCTGCAGGAGAACTCTGATAAGGAAAACGACGGCCCTGTCGAGGAGGAGACGCGCTCATCCAAGAAAGTAAAGCATACTTCTGCACCCACTCCAAAGACTCCCGCCCGCACCAACAAGCTGCCACGTCAGACCCCAGGAAGCCGATCTACTACCATTAGCAAATCGAGGCTGGAATTCCTAGCCACACCCAAGCGGAGCAAGGTCTAACCTTGAACTCTCTTGGACGCCACTTGTTTGCCTTTCCAACTTTGCTGCTTCTTGGCGTTCTGCATGTGGATGCAACCCACCAATACGACTTATGACATTTTCCTAATTTCACGAAATCGGCGTCTTTCTACATGTCACTGGAGCTGGGCGTAATAATCGGTGCTTTTGCGTAGGATATGAGCAGTCCAGATCTGCTCTTCGGTTTATAGCATCTCATGTGTCCGATGGGCATTGCATACAGCGAAATCAGTCTCGGTGTTCAAGCTTAGCTTATTTAACATATACTGAATTGAAAATGCGTGTTCATATCAAACGTATCCAATTGCAATGAATCTGCTTTCTTTTGTTGACGTCGTTCCACGTCACGTGTAGAATTGCTGGTGGTGTTGACTAAGCCGTATGCCAGGTCTCGTGCGCAGCCTAGTCGGACCTTTTCCTAATGCGACGTCACTTCGCTAATACGTTTGGCCGATCGACGCAGACGAGCGGTTCGACCGCTCATAGAAGCCCCCACTGCACACACAAGGACTTTCCCAACTACTTACTACGTCATTTGAGTACGCGCGGACACATCTCGCCTTGCTAACTAGCAGGGCGCCTCACTCGACCACCGTGGCGTCGCTGAACACCCTAGTCGACGAATTGAAGAAGTCCTTCAATTTCTTCAACAGCAGCTCTTTACTAGGCGACAACACAGCTTCTTCAGACAATACCGAGCATCAGTCTACAGACGCGCTATCAAAGGCTATCCACTTCCTGCAGAATCGTGGCCTGAGCGGTATCACCGAGATCGTCACGAACCCTCGCTTTGACGATCCGACCTACCTTGTCACAGTTGCTATTGCACTGGCCTCCATTATTGTGGGCATGTCTTGGTTCTCACGCGCTGGCGGCAGCTGGGGAGGGCGTTTTTCGCCATTTGGCCGCCCTGGTAACTCGCCCAACGCTGGCGTTGTAAACGACTCGGATTTCTCGTACATCACAAACGAAGACTTGCGTCGGAATGGACAGGCATCAACACCCGAAATTGTAGACTGGGATGACAAGAACCCGGAGCGAGAAACAGATGTGCTCATCTTCAAGCACGGACGAACCCACTATCCTACACATTTCCCAGCGCACAGCATACGTGATGGAGACCTCAAGATCGGTACGATACGACAGGCCGCGGCGAAGAAGTTGGGCGTCGATGACTTCCGAAAGATACGTATGTTCTACAAGGGCAGGAATTTGAAGCACGATGAGCGGACTGGACGGGAAGAAGGGCTACGTGGTGATGGCAGTGGTAGTGAGATTCTAGTCACAGTAGGCGAGGCACCTATCGGCGGTCATGGGGCTGCTTCAGAAGAGGCACCACCACGCGCCTGGAGCGAGGGTGAAGAGGATGACGACGACGATGACGACTCCGGCGTAAATACATCCGGCAAAAAGAAGTCTCGCAAGCGCGGCGGCAGAAAGAGCAAGAAGAAGGGTGTGTCCTCGGGTAACGCATCCGGAACTTCGACACCTGGCTACACCACCGCCGGAGCTGGCGCGGAATACCTTCCCATCCCTTCCCACATCAACGCCGCACCCCGCCCTACTTCTGCGCCGCCCCAAAACACCTCCAAGCCCGCTCAACCTCAGACCCCCATTGGCAAGCTCGACGCCGTCGCCAGCAAATTTCATACTGAGCTCGTCCCACTGTGCATACAGTTCATGTCCAACCCGCCCGAAGACAAGGCCAAAAAGACGTTTGAATACAAGAAGCTGAGCGAAACCATCCTCACGCAAATCATTTTCAAGCTCGATGGCGTGGATACAGAGGGTGATCCCGATGCGAGGGTTAAGAGGAAGGCGCTTGTCAAGGAGGTGCAGGCTATGATGGCCAAGTTGGATGAGGTAGGGAAGGAGTAATGTAGTTTTGTGTTAGAGTGGGGGAGTTTTTTTTTTAGAGAATGGAATCAGTTAGATGAATGTAATATTTTCTTTTTGTTTAAGGTCTTGATGGTGTGTTTGTTTTTTGTGTGTGTGAACTGGTGTGGGTAGAAGGGTTGTAGAGGGAGGAATGATGGTGGTGTAAGGTTTGAAAAGAAGAAGAAGAAGAGATTCTGTGTTTGGAGTGAGCACTTTTTGACGAGAAGGCTATTTTTTTTTTTTTTTAGCCAGGCCTACTATCTACTTCGCTTCTTATTTCCAATCGCGGCTATACCACTTTCTATCTCTTATTTCCCATTCAATTAAGACCTTCTTTTTTTTTCGTATTCTTACAATATTTTCCTGCCTGTGAAATCTCGCGTCGCTTGGGCAGGTGGGTTAGTAGGGAGGTTGCTGGATTGGTGCGTTAGGTGGGTGGATTGGTTGGAGAAAGGGTGTCTCACTGGTAATTTGGGGGTTGAATGAAGTGTTGCGGGGTTGAGTTTGAGATGATGGAATATGGTTTGGTGTGTAATCTGCTTACGGTATATTGGGGTGGGAATGATGGGTGCTCGGGACTATGCGCTTGAGTTCATTGATTTTGTAGCCTGATATTTTTTTCATCTGTGGATATGGAATTTTGAAACTTGTAGAGTGTATTGTTTGTAACGCTATTGTAAAACGTGTTGAACTATCACGGTGCTGTTCGGTTAAGAGATGTGTTTCTTTAAACTGTAGTATTCCCATGTCTCTTAAAACAATTGATTTTCTTGGATTTCCTATCATAGCATGTATTTACGATTCGAAAACCAGATGATAGATGAATTTTCCGATAGGATTATTGTATCCTTCATCTTCGTCTTCTTGACTTTCAAATTCCTAGTCCATATATAAATGACACAACGGTCTTGTGGGCATTGGTTTTTGGACACCTCGTTATTTCAAATTTCGTCGTCTCCAAATCCATGCTTACTTCAAATGTCGTCGCAGTACGTCCGAAAATGCTTCTGGCTTCACGGAGGGGTACTTGGTGTTGTCTATATCGTCACCAAGGGAAAGTTTTCCAGTTAATATGAAGTATTGACTAGCACTGTATAATAGTCGCTTTGTTAGCCTGAGATTTAGATAGGCTTTGGTGTTACGAATTACGCGGGGGTTTGCTCTATGTTACTAGCGCCATCCAACCGCTTCTCAAGGTCGGTCAAAGGTCCTTTAGATTTGAGGACTGGCTTGGAGCCGGTCACTAGTTCTATGTCATTGGCAATCTCGACTATATTTTTATGATCTCCTCGGACTAATTGCAATTGTAAGTATTATGCAGTCAACGCGCCAGTGGGGTGGGGTACTACATTTGAAGAAGCCAGATGCATTCGGGTCAAGAGCCACAGCAGCAACATATTCTGCTGCTGTCCGATATGAGGTGAGGTCCCATTTCTCATTACCAGTTCCCCAATATCCAAGCTCGTTCGCTTCCGGGTCCCAGACGTCGAAAAGATCAAGAAAGGTCTCGATGAAAAGACCAACCAGGATGTGCACACCCTTGACGGCAGGTTTTGTGGCCAAGTATGCTACAATACCGTTTGTAAAGTTTTTGATCTCCAAGTTGGCCGGATCGAGCTTGCGGTAATCTCCAGTGTAGTCACTGGTGATGTAACGCGGTACACCCTCTTTTTCACAAAGATCAATTAAAATTTTCTGTGTCTCGAGCATAACTTCATTGCTCGAGTAGTAGCAGCATATTACCACATCGCAGCCGCGCACCAAGGTGCGCAACGTCTCAATGTCGTAGGGGTAGCTCTGGACTAACGAAATGCGAGAGTTGGATTTCAGATCATCTGGAATCTTGTTTATGTTACGTGAAGAGCCGCGAATGTGGACATCAGGTTGTTGAAGAAGTAATTTCGCGATGAGAACAGCAAGTGTGCTGCTAATACCAGCGATTGCAATAGTAATTGGCATTGTCGGGATATGCAGGTCCAAAATGGTAACTAGACTGACTGAAATTAGATAGGACCTTCAACTAAAGTGCATTCTATGCGCTAATATAAGTGTTCAAGCCTACTATCCACAACTAGCCCGGGTCTTCTAGTAGCCGAATGCCGTATCGTATTTGATCAGGACACCACTGACTAACTGCAAAACCCACTCCGATTACCATTCCACTGCTCACTTGACTCTTCAGTTAGTGATTGTTTTGAAATAAAGTATTATAGAGATATATAATGCTTGACACTGGATTGACCAAAGGTCTGCCCTTACCGCTCCATGGATTCGCATCCAATCTGTGGAAAGGGCGGTTCTCTATATATGGAGAAGTCGCTGCCCATGTATCTGTGTCCCTCGGGTATAGATTAGCGTGGATAGAACAGGACAGCAGGGGTATTTTTCCTAGCCAAGGGTGATGCAGCATTTTAAGAACAATAAGTTTAGTTATATGCCTCTGTACATTATGTACGATACGCGTTCTATATACTTTATCACACTACACAAGGACTAGTGAAGGGTATCATCAAGTATTTGAGTGTAAATTGGCTAAGGAGCACCCTTGGTTATGAAAACGTATCCCTGCTACCGTATACATAGGCCAGATCTATGGCAGATCTAAACAACAAATCCTACCTCACAACACCAACCACTCCAAGATAACATATGCTGGTAACCTGGTCTTGTTTGGAGTATCCACACAATGATCGGTGGCGGAAAATAAATCGCTTATAATAGAAAGCTCGTTCTCTGTTCTCAGACAAAAAGATGACTTGTAATAGCACTTCTCCGACAGTGCTCTTGGGCGAGATAATGAGGTGGATCCATTGGAATAATAGTGTAAAGCTGACGGATAGATCAACACTAGTTGATCTCTACTATTGTATTTTCATGACTTTTAAAAGGAGAAATTTTCTCTTTCGTATGCTTGTCACATGTAAGCGCTTAGTATTTCGTCCCTACTACCATCGGTTCCCTAAAAGGTTAAACGCCGGGAGTTAAGCCCTAGCCTGATATCGAGATACTAGAGAAAAAAAAACTCTGGTACTCTATTTCCTGCCTATCATGCCCATATAAAATATATCACGCAATCAGTCTACCGATTCAATCTAAAACCAATGCAACAAGGTAAACCTACTACACCGCTCCCCTCATCAAAGCGTGCGCGCATTAGCAGTACTCTAACAAGCTCGCAATCCATGCAAAGCGACCTTGTTACTAGCTTCTAGGCCCCGAGTACCAGAATACTTTCAAAAGTCACCTAGTGTCGGCGGTGTTTCCCTAGCCAAAAAATTCGTCATAACTCGTGTGCCCCTCATTGAACCCCACTTTGCCAGCATTGAACAGCGCGCCTTGATCCTCATAAAAAAACGTGCCCTCTACGTTTAAGAAAGAAGAGGCATTCGAACTTCTTTCTTACTGCTTTCAAGTATCCAGGAACTTACGCGTTTTTTTTTTGTTTCTCAACCGCAAATATGTCGCAGCAATCTGATATCACGCTCTATACGACGCAGACGCCCAATGGCATCAAGATCTCCATTACCTTGGAAGAGCTGGGGTGAGTGTGTTTTGTGTTTTATAAATTCCTTCTAATAGTCTTCATCTTTTTGTTACTTTGCGTCATCTAAATCGGTTCTTTTCTATTTTCCTTTATTGTCATATGAGCAACTCTCTCTTTGATCGTATACATTCACGAACAGGACACTTGGCATCGTGTTACTTCATCTCGAGGATAACAACGAGGTATCGAGAGTCTCGTGATGAGTAGTGAGATGTGATCTCCCCCTGCTCATATCCTCATACGATGCCGATGTATCGTTTTCAAGATATTCCTCCAACTTTTCACCTTTTCCTACGTTCAGCCCCAACCTCTACGTGTAGAAGATGGTATCATCATCACACATAGGTTCCATGATCTTCATAATCTTGAAGATGGAGCGAAATCCGTATCAAACGACAACACCACACAACAACACTCAAGAAAAAAGATCAAGACCACTAACCCCCACCCAGCCTCCCCTACAAAGTCCACAAGATCGAAATATCCAAGAACACTCAAAAAGAAGACTGGGTAAGTCCCTCTCAACTCCCCACCCACCTACCCTTCTCTCCTCACAAGACCACCACCATCATACCTCATCATCCCACTAGACAATTAACCAAATACCAGTTCCTCGCCATCAACCCCAACGGCCGCATCCCCGCACTAACCGACACCTTCACCGACGGCAAACCCATCAACCTCTTCGAATCCGGCAGTATCATGCAATACCTCATCGAGCGCTACGACACCGAGTACAAGATTAGTTTCCCCAAGGGAACGCGCGAGTGGTACGAAATGAACAACTGGTTGTTTTTCCAAAATGCTGGTGTAGGGCCTATGCAGGGTCAGGCTAGTAAGTCCTTTTCTCTCTCTTTCTCGAATTTTTTTTTTTGGGATGGAAACCCTCACGACAACAATCTTTGGCTCTCTCTTTTTTGAGGGGGGAGTGTTGAAGTTTGTTTGAGTTTGTTTTGGTTTCATGTGATTATCAAGATCTTTGTAAGAGAGGGGTGTGCACGCAATTGGGAGGGGGACCAACGACCAGGCCGGAAGCAAGATAGTAGGGGCTTGGCAAAAGGGGGGGGGAAAACGTCGTTTTCTGTTAATGATCCCTGAGCAACATGATGTGCGCGGCGGTTGCGCGTCAGGCGGGTTCGGGTTGGGATTGATTGATTGATTGATTGATTGAGTGACGGCGGGAGCCAGCCAGCCCACCCACCCTTTCATCAATCAATCAACCTTGCCTCGGGATGTGGGGGGACGGCGCGGGCGGGGAAACTGCCAAACAGAGGCAAAGATCCTCGAGCCGCCTTATGATCTACATTATCTGCTAAAAAAGTTTGGAGGGGCTGTCAAGAGGGGCAGTAGAGCAAAAAAGGCGCAACAAGAAAAGAAAAACGAGGAATGGATCAAGGCTGACAGGAATCCCTTTGAACAGATCATTTCACGCGCTATGCTCCCGAGCATATCGAGGTAAGCAATACAGCCGGCTTTTGCGTCATGCCACACGCATGAAAATAGGAAAAGAGTGCTGACACGAATGTGTGTTTCTCCATGGATTTAGTATGGTGTGAACAGGTACCAAACCGAGACACGCCGTCTCTACTCTGTCCTTGACAAGCATCTCGCTTCTGACAACAGGCCATACCTGTGCGGCACAAAGTGCACCATTGCCGGTGAGTAGCGTAATGATTTTCTGTTGCTTACCCAGTCCATGTATTCAAACATGGTCGCACCCTGCATTCTCCCCTCCCTTTCCCCTCTGCCAACGCATACCCGTTTTGATGCTCCTGTTTCCCCATCATCAATCATTCGATGGTGGTTGAAAAAAAATAAAAAATGAAACCGGTTTGTTGCAAAACCTTATGTATGCGGCGGATGGGGCTCTCCCGCTACCCACCGAAATGCAACCAGCCGGCAATTCCCTTCCCCGTCCATCCCGAGATTATTTTCACGTCCATTACTCGTTCCCAAGGCACACACACAGTCCCTCTCACCTAATTCCTCATCTCTTGTCATCTAACCAAACTTTAGACATTGCTCACTATGGATGGGGAGCGGCTGCCGGCTGGGCAGGCGTCGACCTGGACAGGTTCCCTGCGGTTCAGGCCTGGCTGGACCGAATGGAAGCACGTGAGGGAGTGGAGAAAGGCCGCCACGTCCCCGATCCTCACACCATGAGGGAGTTGCTCAAGGACAAGGCCAAGATAGAGGAGCAGGCTGCTAAGAGTAGGGCGTGGGTCCAGGCCGGCATGAAGGAAGACGCCGAGCAGCAAAAGTAGGGTAGGTTGCGCGTAGACTTAGTCCGCAGCTGATAACAGTTGCTCTAAGAGCAAGCATTCTTAATTGTATGTATACAAGATGTGGAGATGCTGTTCTTAGTAGCGTCAAGTTTCCGGTTAAGTGCAGCCGACATGGTAATACCCTAGATCTAGGGATTTCTACTGCTTGCTAGTGTCCTTCGTATTCAGAGATGTGTGTGTGTGTTGTGTGACACTCATTCGCAAATACGAATGCGAGCTCTGAAACTCTCCCTTTTTTGTCAGTCAGCACCCAAGAAGGAGACGGAAATCATGAAGATGATGATGAGAGGAAGAAGAAAAAATGACAAGGAGGAAGAAAAAAACTGTCATGTGCCGTGGCATCGTGAGTCACGCAGACCTTCTCTCGGTCATCCAAGTCCCAGGCTTCGGGAAGATTGTCTCGGCTGATCGGAGACCTGGGGAGCTACTATTCGTAGATGGGTATGCTTCTAGAGGCGGTAAAGTCCTGTTTGCGGCATTCTAGATCGAATTCAGAAACAAGGGTATTCCGATGTGGGCAGGGCAGGGCGATCCGATCTAGTCTATGGTGATCGTGAAACTCCTTGCACCCTCTTGGCAGAATACCTACGGACGAACATATTTGATAGATGGATGTTTCATCCTGTCGCTACGCCATGAGAGTGGCTGGCGAGAGAAGCGGGCTAGTCTGGGTTGGGCGTAAGCCGCGAAATTGTGCTAGGGGCGTGACTTGTGTGAATGGAGAAAAGGAAGCGACACCGGTAGTGGTGAACCTCGGAATGTACTTGCCATATTGTAGCGTTGCGTAATTCATTGCATGTCAGGGGTAAGGTTAGCAGGTACCCTTGGTACTGGATGAGCTCGCCACGCTCAGATTATGCAGCAGGGATGGACAGCCAAAGATATCACGCTATGTCGGCACGATGCTAGCTCCCAGCCAGAGCCAGCTGTGCAAACAGCAGCAGTCAAAGTAGCGCCGCGAACCATGGCGTGTATTGCCGCAGACGCACCGATTCTTGTCATTCGTGTTACGCCTCATTTGTATGAAACGGGTTGAGGGGTGGCGACAAGCGTTGGGGTGCGTTGGGGGAACAGGGTCGCCAAGATGGACAGACGGATGCTTGTGTGCACCATGCGGGCGGGCTTGCAACATCCCGAAACTTACATTAGACTTTTTGGGCGACGGGGGGGTCAGTCGGTCGGAACCGCAGTGGTTAACTTGCCTTGTAACGGGAAAAACAAAGGACAATCGGGGTCTCGTGGGGTGCGGCCGGCGAAGAGCCACGGAGGGCATGCAACGAGTTTGACAAGAGAGCGAGAGAGAGGGGAGAAGACGGTGTGTTTTAGTCCAGGGACGCTCAGAGCACCTGCATCATCATCCATATTGGGCCATGCACCTCATCAGCAGGGCAGGCACGCAGGCTAGGGCAGTGTCGAGTCGCAACTGCCAGACCAGACCAGATCAGAGTGTGAGTGTGAGTGTGAGTGCCCGTGCCAGTGCCTCTTTTGCCCCACTCACTCCCGTTCATCAAACAATCCGATGTCCATGTCTGTCCGGTGTCAAGCTGGCGTCAACACATGTCTTGTGCCCGTCAGTCAGCATGCACACCCACCCACCATCATCACCACCATCACCACCACTACCTGCTGCTGCTGCTGCAGCTGTCGACAGCTCTTTACCCCAGGTCAATACTTGCCCCCGCATTAATAGTCGATGATGCATGATCGCGCGAGCCGCTCATGCGACGCGGCGGTAGCAACAGGTCACGATTCGCTGGTTGGGCTCCCGCCTAACCCTCGACGGCGGGACTGGGGGGAGGATCTTGGTTTCCCAGCCGTGAGGGTGTGGAGCCGTAGCAATTGGACTACGGCTATTTTGCAATGGCACAGCCGCTGCGGTACGCGGCGCCCACCCCACCAATCGTTCCTGTTGCTGCATCAGCCTCGATGGCGACGGTTAATATTACCCTACTAGCCAAATCAAAGTCAAATCAATTGAATGATGATGCAAAAAGGGTTGGCAGACAGGGCACATAGGGCTCTCGCCAGTGCCAGCGTGGTTCTGTAGCACGGGCACCATCCACTGATCCGAAATCCGACGCTGACACTGACGCTTGCCCCTCATCCCAAGATCTTGGGGCACCTTCGTATTCCCGGGTTTCACTGGTGGGAGAATCTGGGGTGCATGGAAAAAAGTAACACACAAAGGGCGGGCAGAACGCGACGCCATCTCGCCAGTCATGTTATGCCGGAGGATTGCATTGCACTGCTACCCTGCTGCCCTGCGGCCATGTACCGAGGTGTGGCTCAAGTCCTTTTACATCGCTGATGATCAAGTGGCTTATGGTTGGACCCTTAATATACGGGACGTGTACATGTACCTAGGCACGTTGATATAGCGCGTGGCAAGGGTCTGTCAAAATCAAATTGGACACAGCCATCTTCTTCACAAAAGACTGCGAACATGTGCTTTGGCGTCACTGTAGGTAGGGCGCAGTGCATGGCAGCAGCCTTGTGGGGGCGCCTAGGCGATGAGCGGTCAGGTAATCTACAAGGAGTGCGTGGGTCGTCTTCTGGCTTGCAACCAATACAGCAGGTCAATGGAGAAAAAAAAGCTGTGTGAGCTGTGTGGCCAGATTGCCATGGGTTTATGGCCTCTTTTGCGTTGGCTGCAGTGGCCCAGTGTGCAATCTGAAGTGGAGTGGACAGCGTTGAGGAGAGATAAAGTCGTGGTGTGATTTGCTCGAGACGTTGTCGCTTACATGCAGGAGCCCGGCGAGGGTCACACTGTTCAGACCCAAGTGTGGAGGTACGGCCGTTGTGGATCCCGTCCTGGCCGTGTGTGGCCTGGTGCCAAAGCGGGAGGTGGGCGTGTTGGGCAGTTGTCCATTCGGAGTCTTTCAGAAAGAAGCAATTTCAACGTCTATCGGCCAACCAGGCAGGACTGCGTGCACAAGCTCGTTCAACGGGCCGGCGATTGCACTCTCATCTCCATGCACGAGATTGCATGGACAGAAATTGCGGCGATCACAGTACGGCGGAGCTCGACAATGACATGCCTCTGCTCCGGCGAGCGGTCTCGTCTTGGTACAGAGGTACTCGCAGGCGGGCGCTAGCAGGTGGCTGAAACAGCAGGCTACAGAGAAATGTGGTGGAATGCAGCAAATGGAGAAATGAGACGAGTGCAAGATTAATACGGACGAGTTATGTGAAGGAAGGGGTTTGGTGTGATTTGTATGGCATGCGTGGATAGGAGAGTGTGCCTGGGACACAAAGGGCGAGAAAAGCCAGGCTGTCCCCTCCCCCGTGGGAAGTAATAAGCGGACCCGCCGGTGGCATGCTGTCGTGCAGATCCACCGTGGTCCACTTATGTGTGCTGGGGGGCTGCAGCGTGGACGGCCATCAGCTGGACCGTTTACCTTTGCATCTGGAAGGGTGAGCAGGGCCGTGGGCAGGTTTGACAATAATACGGCCAATGTGTGGTGTTCCACATTTGGACGGAGGAAATGGTGACGTTGGCCGAAGAGGACATGTCGGAGTCGGGGTTGCAGGCATGGTGGGCTCGCTTAGCTTGCCAGAAACGCCGCCCGAGCCCCTCGGCGTGTGCTTGTGCGCGGTGGTGCAGGGCGGGAGCATCAGCGGCGGTGGCACTGGACAATGAGCGCGCAGCACGGCATGACCAGGACCCGACAGCGTGAATAGGGTACTTGGTACATGGCCGACAGGCCTGACCCAGCGCAACAGGCGGACTGTGTGCGGCGTGCGGTAGTCGAGTTTAGTGAGCACAAGCAGGCCGGAAACCACGTCGCAGGCTAGGCCGAGCCATGTGGATACGGCGAGGACTTAGGCATGCTCGTGAGTTCGAGGCCTTTGCCGGGGGTGGCTTAGCGGGCGGGTGCGCAAAGGCAACGCCGGCCACGAGGAGTTCGCCGTCGGCATTGGGTTTCATGTGGCAGGGCGGCGTGCATGTTTTGACGTTGTGACGTGTGATGGTGGGCGGGGGGCGGCGTGACGGAGCAGCAGCAGGAGCATTATTATCATTTAGTAGCAGTAGTGGGTATGAAACGACAGGGCGAGGGGCGTTTCAGCAGTCGGGCACAGGAGCAGAAACAGGACGACAAAGGAAGCAGTGTTGGGATGTACATGGTCGAGCAGCAGCGGGCAGCGGGCAACGAGCAATGGGCAATGGGCAGTGGAGCGTGTGCATGTGGTATTGGCCGAGGCGAGGCGAGGCGAGGCGAGGCGTGGCGGTGGGGGGAAAGAGAGCGGCATGCCATGTAAGTACCTAGGTACGTACTTGGACTACTTACTTACTCACTCGTACTTACCGCATGTATGATGGCTCCGGCGGTGCTGGGGCAGTTGCGCAAGAGGGAGAGAAAGAGAAAGAGAGACAGACAGCCAGACAGACTCGGCCCCGCGGGAGCGTTTGTCATGGTCAGGCGCGACAAGCCACAACCTGGAGAAGGCCGCAGGAACAGGCAGCAGGGATGGGCGGCAAAGCTGACGTGCGGTGAGTCGTTGTTGACGATGTCCAACGAGGAAGCAGCGACCAGCGACCAGCGGGCAATGGCAATGGACGAAGGGAGGCGCTAGGCGTGAACTGTCTGGCGTCTACTCGAGTACCTAGCGTCAGTCAGTGTGAGTGCGAGTGCCAGTGTGCCATGGACATGGGCATGGGGCATGAACAGGGACATGGGTGCGGGCAGACGGGTGGGGCAGCCTGGAATAGTACTATGTACATGTTGTATGTACACGCCAGCAGCAGTACTACCTGCCTACCGTACGCACCCAGGGCCGCAGTAGTCTGCCAGAGTGCGTGCCTGCTAGTCTGCTGTTAGTCGAGCGTGTCGTCGTCGTCGGTGGTGGTGGTGGTGGTGCAGCCCCGCTTTTTGCCCTCGTCGTGAGGTGAGCAGCCACCGGCTAATATCGTTTTACCCGTTCCAATGGCGCCCTCTTGCGCCGCCAACGGTCCCCCTGCCAGCCGTGTCGTGATGCCTGCCACGAGCTGCCCCAGAGCCTGGTTGCCGTAGCCAATGGGCCGCCCCTCGTACATCCATGCATGGGTGTTGGAATTAAACATTCCGTCCTTTGATATTGCTACACACCAGACTTCGCTTCTCGAAGCCCGCGTGGACGCATGGAATCTTCAAGCCACAGATCGTCACACTGACCCTGCAAAACCGTCGCTGCATCCCTCGTCCTGGCCCGCCTGTCTCCTCGGCACCTGCTTAGCACCACTATACCTTTGTCCCAGGCCCACATATGCTCCCCAAGTATCCCATGACCCGCGCTTGTCCCCAGATTTACCGCTGCCGATTCCTTCCTCCTCGACTGTTCTTCCCCGACGTCACTCCCGTTTTGCTTCTCTCCTAACTGTCTCTCGCCTCTTCATCGAGGCCGCCACCAACAGTCTGCCTCAGTACGTCTGCCTCCGTGCCCTTGCCGCCTTGACCTCTTCCAATTGCTCACCACCCCTTCTAGCACCAAACAAAAAAAGGCACTCACTTGGACTCACGTCTCTCAACTTGATCCCCCTTCACAGGCATGGAGTCCACAACAGCAGCACCAGCACCAGCACAGGACGCGGCAAAGATTGAGCGAAGAGGCTCAGCACCAGTCAAGCGCAGAGTAAGCCGCGCATGCGACCATTGCCACCGCATGCGCACACGGTGTAACGGTCAGGCACCATGCTCGCGCTGCATAGAACTTGAATATGTTTGCCAGTACAACCGTGAAAAGAAACGCAGAGGAAAAGTAAGTATAACCACACCCCCACGCCCACCCAACCCATCCATGCTTTCCCAAAACTCACCTTCCCTAGGTCCCCCGACACATCCAGAAACAAAGAGAAGAAGCCGCTGCCGGTGGCGGCGGCGGTAGCCCACAGACGCCAAATGGAATCAACGGTTACTTTGAGAGGCCCAACGTCATGAACGAAATGGAAGAGGACGTATGGTCGCAATCAGAAGCTACGCCCGTCGTACAGCATTTCCCATCTACCAAAACCGGCTTACCCACAGGTGACTGGCAGGCTTTGAACTCTGGCGCCGCTTTCGACCCTCCCGTCAACCACATGATGATCGATCCTCTGCTCCTTGGATCAGGTGCCGCCTACCCCCCAATGCACGCGGAAATGCCGCGCGAGGAGCTCATGTATGCCATGAATGGTACGTTGAACGACCAAGCCTCGAGTACTGCGCACATGGATGCAAAGTACTCTGCATTGGCTTGGATTTGCTGACAGGTAGCAGGCATCCACCTCATACCCGGCTCCAATGGCACTCCAGTATCCATCCCCACTGAATACGCAAACATGGCCTACCACATGCACTACCAACAAGCCGCACGACAGTCCTCACCTCACAGCTATGGCTCAGCAGACACTGGATCGCCACAGTCAGGCGTTAGCGCAAACTCATCACAGCACAGCGGCCCCATGCTTTCTTGCAGATACCCTGTTTTGAAGCCGCTGCTACCGCATCTTGGTAGCATCATGAACATTCCCACCGCCTGCGATCTTCTCGAGTTCTACTTCCAGAGCTCTTCGTCCGTCTTCATGGAGCCCGTCTCACCATACATTCTTGGATCTGTCTTTAGGAAACGGAGCTTTTTGCGTCAACACAACCCGAGGCGATGCAGCCCAGCCCTGCTAGCCAGCATGCTCTGGGTTGCAGCTCAAACCAGCGAGGCCAGTTATCTCACCTCATCACCTTCAGCAAGAGCCATCATTAGCCAAAAACTGTGGAAATTGACTGTCGAACTATTGAAACCCCTGGTCCATTCTCCATCCTCGCACGGCTTCACCCCTGGACCTGGCGTTACCTCTGCTGCTCACGACGCTTTTGGCGTGGATCGGGTAATAGGAAGGTATGACGGAAGAGCAGACGGAGCGTTGCCACCCACCAGCACACTAGACGACGTTGCTACATATATCAACCTCGGAGTGGTTACTTCAGCAAGCGAGTACAAGGCGGCTTCTTTGAGGTGGTGGAACGCGGCGTGGTCGCTGGCCAGGGAGCTAAAGCTGGGCCGAGAACTGTCTCAAAAGCCGCCAAAAGAACACGAAGGAAACGCGACTGATGGAGAAGTTGATGTTGGCGTAACTGACGGTACCGGTGCTCAAGCGCCCGCAGGTACCCCAGCTGCAGCCATGATCGAAGAAATGAAAGAAGAGAGGCGACGGTTGTGGTGGCTGCTCTACATGGTTGATCGACATCTTGGACTCTGCTATAACCGCCCCCTGGCCATGCTGGACAATGAGTGCGAGGATCTTTTTCAACCAGTTCCCGACACTCTTTGGCAACAGGGCGAATTCTACACTGGACACGCAGGACCACGGAAGCGGGGGCTCAACTTCCAGTGCACATCGTACGTATAGTTCCCTTTGCCCGAGACATTTCCCACAACTCATTTTCCGTGATTCGTCATTTGAGTAGTACTGACGTGATGCAGACACGATGTTTTTGGCTTCTTCTTGCCGCTGATGACAATCCTTGGCGACATTGTAGATTTGAACGCGCAAAAGAACCACCCAAGGTTCGGTCAGCGGTCATCTTGGGAACTTCATGAGGCGGAAATTACCCGCCAATTGGAGCGGTACGCGTACAGCATTGAGGAGTTCAAAGCGCAATACGGCTGCGGCCCGAATGAGGAAGCACAACCAAACACTACACCAGATCCGGTTCGAGCCGAATGGATTCACCAAACAAAAAAGGTTGCCGCATACGCCACACATATCATGCACGTGCTTCATATTCTGTTGCACGGCAAATGGGATCCAGTAGCGCTTTTGGAAGACGACAACATGTGGGTGTGCTCACCGTCTTTCCTCGCCGCAACTTCGAACGCCATCACAGCGGCCCATGCAGTCGACGTAATTCTGGATGTCGATCCCGACCTATCCTTTATGCCCTACCTGTTCGGCATGGTAAGTGAGACTCCGTGTTAATTTGATGGGATTTGGCAGTTTCAGACATGGCCAGCCCTAATTTTGTTGCATTGTTCTTGTAGAAAATCTGGCTAACCAATCAACAGTATCTGCTCCAAGGAAGCTTGATTCTGTTGCTCTTGGCCGACAAGCTGTCGACCGAGACCAACGAGAATGTGATTCGTGCCTGCGAAACAATTGTACGGGCGCACGAAGCCGCTGTGGTGACGCTCAACACAGAGTATCAGGTAAGCTGTCTGTGTGATTATTCGAATCTACAGGGTACTGACTTTGCACAGCGTAACTTCCGGAAAGTTATGATATCCACATTGGCTCAAATCAAAGGCCATGGTCATGCGAGGGAGATGACACCAGCCAAACGAAGAGAGGTGCTCTCGCTATACCGATGGACCAGTTTAGGCAACGGCCTAGCAATTTAGATAGGTTTGGGTTGCATTAAGCAAGTGAATTTTCGGCGTCAGGGAGCAAACTGGATGGATTCTGGTTTGGCTAAAACACTACTATTACCCAGGGATTTGTACGATTACGACTATTTGGGGGAAACTGCGCGGGATTACGATGGCATGGAAAACTAAAAAAAGGCGCGCTTCGCTTCATTACGACCCGGCTTGTACATTCAAAACCTTTTGTTCCGTAATGTTTTTTATTCTTTCTTCTCTCTTCCTTGAAGCGATTCAGGAGCAATACAACCAAGCAAAATAAACGGGTACCGATGCCTCGTATTTTGACTTTTTCTCATCTCGATTACCTTTCTTGTACCACCCGTTGCTTGTGTCCACCAATCATAGTAAGCCAATCAGAGGGAAAGAAGAAAGCGAAAACACAGTGTTACGGCCGTTTCCCCCAGATGTACGCTGGGTGGGTTACATGGGGTGCGGTGTCATGAATCAGGGTCTGAGACTAGCCAGCGAAGGGAGGACACTCAGAAGATGCTCCTTAGCGTCGTCGGTGCAGCTTCTGTATTGGGCCAAGGCGCCGACGTAGTGTCGACCAGAGGAGACAGTGTGTTTTTTTAGTTCACAAAATGGACAGCGAGTGTGACATGGAAAGGCGCCATGGTCAAAATAGCCAGAAAAAGAAAAAAGAAAAAAAAGGGAAACTAGTGGGGATTTCCGGGGCCGCTCTAGGGTCTACTAGTAGCAAGTGAGACTGTTCTTGTTTTTTTTTATATCACGCAACTAGTTGGGTGACGCTAGTTGGCTGGGTTCCAGTGTAGGTAGTGTTGTTGTATCTTCAGGTCAGCAGAAAAGGGGATATGCAGATATGCAGACATGCAGACATGCAGACATGCAGAGGGGTAATAACACAAACACAACACAAGAAAAACAAAAATAAAGAAGGATATCTATTTTTCTTTTCTTCAACTAGAATAACTACATTACAAACTCTTCTCCACCTCCATAACCTCCTTGATTCCCTCGGCAACAGCATCAACCTTTTCTTGCGACAACCTCTTGAGGGGCTTGCGGGGGTAGCCACCGTAGCCGTAATATGACTGAATGGCAGACTTTGTGCCTGGGATAGCGGATTTGGTCAAGACCCAGTCGCCCTTACTGAGGACTTTTTGCAGCTCAAAGGCTTCTTCGTACTTGCCTTCTGCCCAGAGATTCCACACCTTGACACACGTCTTGGGGATAACGTTTGCGCCGCCGGCAATGATGCCCGAGCCGCCGCTGGCAGCAGTCTGGGCGGTGAAGTCGGCCATGCCACCGAAAGCCATGTAACCACTGCCGGTGGACTTGGCTGTGCAGGCGTTGGTGGCCAGAGCCACGCGTGTGAGCTTGCCTGTGTTGCCGCAGGTGAACTTTGTGCCGACAATGTTGGGGTGCTTGGCTAGCTTGATAAGGAGATCGCTGTCCATGTCGATGCCGGCTACGGCGCCTGGGTAGTTGTAGAGCATAATGGGGATTGGTGAGCCGTCTGCTACTTTGGTAAAGTACTCGTAGATGGCGTCCTCGTCAATGGCGTAGCGGTAGTAGCTGGGCGGTAGAATGAGGGCATATTCGCCGCCAGCGGCCTCGGCCTCTTTGCACAGCTCAATGGTAAGCTGGATGCCGTGCTCGGATGCGCCTACAATCACGGGCACGTTTTGGTAGCCAGCCTCGTCAAGAGCCTCACGTGTGGCTCGAGTGACTGCAGTCTTCTCGGCTCGCGATAGGTGCACGGCTTCTCCGTTTGATCCCATGGTGACCAGACCGACCAGGCCGGCCTCGGCAAGTCGTACTGCGTGCTTCTTGATAACTGGAATGTCTAGCTCCTCGGTTTCTGGGTTGAAAAAAGTCATGGTAGGCGAGTAGATGCCTGGCCGGAGAGGCGTGCGTTGCTTGGTGTGGCCATTGGTGCCGTTACCGTTGGATGCCATGATTGCTACAGGGGGGGGGAGGGGGACGCAAATCAAATCAGGATGCACGTAAACGGCAAAGAAAAGATAGGAATATATATATCTGTATATTTATATACGTATAGATAGTACTGGATGGATAGCAATACAAGATTTGGATGAACAAAAAAACTAGCAGCCACCATGGCCGGGCACGGGTCTGGTCAGCTTTAATACTACAGCGAGATGGAGACAGTCGGTGCATTAGAGGCCAGAAGAGCTAAGTGCGGCAGAGCGTAATCGTGGTACCGTGGTCAATATCTCGCTGATTGCGCGTCCTCGATTCGCCTGTGGCAGTGACAGCATCAGACTCCCGGGGGCAACGCGGTGGGCCATCTGACGGCTCTCGGGCTACATGAGCGCGAAGGGCGGGAACAGAATGCGGCCATTTGTATAGTAGTGACTAACACGGCGGCTGTCGGATGGAAACATGCTGCAGCTCAAGACAAGGTGGCATGCCAGACGCAGTCTCGCCGTCCCCCGACGTCTGCCCTGTAAATGCTACATTTATGTTCTTCCACCAATGGCGGCCGCCGTCGTCAACGTGGGGGTTCTGTGCTTGGCCCTGGGGAAACTTTGCAAGGCCCCCCTCCCCACCACCCTCGCACCACTACCCGTACCACGCACGCATACTACGTACAACATAATTCCCCTCCGCTGACACCCAGCCAGCCCCAATACTTGTGGGCTGACGCGGATCCTATTTGTCCGACAAGAGCCCATCATACTACACTATGCACAAACAGCAAAAAAAAAACCGCCGCCGTTGCAAGGGCCTCCTCTTTTTTCATCCATCCAGTACAGCGCATTCAGCCCCACGAACAGCAGCATGGCTCTAACGTCATCCGGCCGCGGCTGTGGCCACAACATGCGCGCCCCTCGTGCCCCTCGTGCCCCTCATCGCGCTGCTTGGCGATATATCTTCCGCCATCTAGACATGCATTCAAACGCCGATGAGGCCATGTGTCGGGTATTGGTTACAGAGACCTCTTCAAATTAAGCCCTCAGCTGGTCCCCTTTTTTTCCCTCTCTCTCGAATCCCGTGAACGACTGACACTGCTGGAATTGCTGGAATTGCTGGAGTTGCTCACAATTGCCTGGTCGGACTACCCATTTCATCACCAGAACAGACATCCATCATGGCGCCGGTAGAAGTTCTCATGGTAAGTTTTACTCGAAGTCTCTTGTCGGCAATACGCTTTTTTTTCCTCCTCCTTCTCCCGTTTACCCCATCATGGCTTGCTCTCGAGCTCGTGACATGTCATGCAATACTCAATACTGCATGCGGCTTTATTTGTCGCCCCCTCAAACACTTTCGTATGAGCGCAATCAATTTAGCGAAACTATACACTAATGCATTGTCTAGGTCGGTACTGGAGAGTACACGACCGGATTCGTTGGTGGCGGTGCCTCAAAGTCTGACAAAAAGGTTGGTGTCGTAGGTTTGACACTGTTTGACCTCCGAAGACGGGGCAAGGTGGGCAAACTGTCCATGGTCGGCACATCTGGCGGCAAATTCCCTGCAATCCGTGAGTAACAATGCTGCCCCGGACTTGCATATGCCCCCAATATGCAAGGCGCTGATTTGACGTCAGGTGAGCATCTGCAAAAGAACATTTCCGAGGCATACAACAATCTGGACGTGTCTTTTGAGGAGTTTCCAAAAGAGGGCAAGACGGACCCAAATGCCTACAAGGCGGCGATTGATGCGCTTCCAAAAGGCAGTGCAAGTGAGTTATGAGTTGATAGTAGAATTACCCCTGCAATAACGCTGACGTCGGTTAGTTACAATCTTTACGCCCGACACCACTCACTACCCCATTGCCCTTTACGCCATTGAGCGTGGAATTCACGTTCTCATCACAAAGCCTGCAGTCAAATTGCTAGAACACCACCAGAAACTCCTCGAGGAAGCAAAGAAGCACAATGTATTTGTCTACATTGAGCATCACAAGCGATACGACCCTGCGTACGCTGATGCGCGCTTCAGGGCGCAGAAGTTGGGCGATTTCAACTACTTTTACTCGTACATGAGCCAGCCAAAGTATGTTTCTTTTCCGCCTTGATTTCTCAGTTTGCCGCAAAATGTAAGTAGTATCTAATTAGACTTCTAGGAGCCAGCTAGAGACTTTCAAGGCATGGGCCGGTGTGGATTCTGACATTTCCTACTACCTGAACTCTCACCACATCGACATCAACGAGTCCATGGTTCCTGGTTGGAAGCCAGTACGCGTTATGGCGAGTGCAGCCAAGGGAATCGCTACCGGGCTGGGCTGCGATCCTGCTACCGAGGATACCATCACATTGCTCACTAACTGGGTGAAGAAGGATGACCCCAGCAAAGTCGGAACCGGTGTCTACACAGCTGGCTGGGCAGCACCACAAAAGGCAGGTGTGCACTCGAATCAGTATTTCCACTACATGGCATCCACCGGAGAAATTCGTGTCAACCAGGCTAAGCGCGGTTACGACGTCACTGATGACGAGACTGGCTTGTTGTGGTATAATCCGTAAGTCTGAGTGAACACGGAGAAACCCCCGATTCGCGTACTGACCAGCTGCAGATTCTACATGAAGTACGCCCCTGATGAAGAGGGCAACTTTGCAGGCCAAATCGGCTACGGATACATTTCATTTGAAAAGTTCATTGATGCTGTCAACAAGCTCAACGCGGGTGAAATCACTCTCGAAGAATTGGATGCGCGGCCACTACCAACTTTGAAGAACACCATTGCGACAACAGCTATTCTGGAGGCCGGCCGAAGATCTCTGGACGAAAACCGTCCTATCGATATCATTGAAGAAAACGGCGTCTGGTCGCTAAAGTAGATCGCGCTGGTATTTAGTAAAATCCGTACTATACTGTTCATTTGAGCAGAACTCCCACCACCGCCCAAGTGGCCTCCTTGCCCCTACTCATCCCTGCTTGACTCCTAGCCATGAAACACGAAATTACTATTTACATGTAACCCCCAGATCGGCGGCATGGTGCAGTGTATCATGGCGTATTTCCCGGTCGCACTGACCCACGCGTGAATGGACTCCACTTCGACGACCAGGTTTGAGCGATCGCCGGATCTGTCAGATCCATGCTAGGGCAAGCCCTTTTAGTGTCTCCCCACAACGTGGCGCCCTGCAGAACCCCCAGGAAGGGGCATGCGAAGATCGAAGCAAGAAAAATCCCCCCGTTCGGGCTGTCTTTAGCCTGTTCCCGCGACCGGACTCGGGTGAATCCACTCCGACAGAACGGATAGGCTAATATACTTACTACTAGCACATCTCAGCTCCGACCGGTTTCTAGTCTCTAGTCCTGTGATCTTCTTGCATAGACCAGCTGCTGTCACCCCTTCCCTAGCCCAGCCCTTGGCTCGGCAAGGTCACTACCCTTGGGCTTGTCTTGTCTCAACTCCATGGAACCCCCCTTCCCACTTCCCGCATGAATGTCCTTTTTTTGTTCGCTAAGACCCTGAGGCGATCTTCCGACTTGACGGGAGAGGCGTAACGTCAATGCATATAGAGAGTAGGGTCCACCTTGTGCATCACACATGGTATCCCTGGGCATGGCCACTGTGCTGGGTGATTCCGTCGGCGTGGTTGAGGCATGTACTCACATACCACTCGTTCCTCCTTACTGAGCGATGGGATCATGCGAGTCAGAGCTGCCCACGCGACAGTGACAGACCCATTGCCCGTCCCTTCCCGATGATTGGAAGAGAGCTTGGAGCAAAGCTTGATTTGACTGCGTGATCTTGACGTCGGCTTCGTACCTAGTACAAAATGCCTCTCCTCCTCACCATTCCCTTGCTTTTCTCATAACCAAAACCTCACCCCCTATGATCACTCTTCTATCAATAACGCCCCAAATGCTCCAAAGCTCCCCCTCTCATACCAACACCCCCACTCACTTTACGGAGAAATAAAAAAAGAACCCCCCACGAGGCAATCGCACCACGAGACACACACGCCATTTCTGAAACCCACCCCCCATTTAATATACTCTCCCCCCTCCCTCCTCAGATTTAGCCGTGCGGAAAGCGGGAGGGGCCCGTAGGTGGTCAGATACCGAAGATATTCGGGGAGGCGCTGGGGGTGCTTTTCGCTTTTAAACCTCGTGTATATCATACGAGAACGCACCGATCTTTCCGCACGCGCCTCTTTCTATCTCTACTATCCCGTATGCATGGGATCAGGGAGGGGTTCCGGGGAAAATGATAGTCTTTCTATAAACTCCTTGTACTTTACGTAACCTTCCTTGAAGACGAGGGACATTAAGGAATGAAAGAGTGCAAATTCACAGTCATCTTAAATGACCACATAACCCCCGTTTGAAGCAATGATACTTAGTTTGCGAAATTTATGCGGGCGGGGGACCGTGGAATTACCGGGATTGGAGCTAGGCAATTCAAGCGTTGTATTCAACCGTTGGCCGTTTGTATACATAGGGCGCTTAGCTAGTTGGAATAGTTCAAGTACTCAAGCCTACTAGCTCACGGGGCGGGGGGGTGGCCAGTGTCTCTGGTTTTTTGTGTAATATTATCGCTGTTATAACTTGCCGGTAACGGAACGTTTGGTAAAGGGGGAACAATAGATTTCTGAGTGTTGACGTGTTTTGCTTTGTTTTATATTTTATTTTATTTTGGGGGGGG